>CAJDSM010025087.1:18525-35354 GCA_903981925.1 Ostrea lurida | reverse complement strand
ACCAGGCCAGGACTGAATTTCTCGAAACAATCTTAAGTCAAAATATGGACTGAGATTTTACTCAAATTTCACTGTATAGATAGAGAAAACTCTAACTTAAGTTTGAGATTTTTCCGAGAAATCCAAGCCAGACTGGCTCAATACTCAAACAGCTTGTCTTACGTCTAGAAAATTATATTTTTTTTTCATTGACGACTGAATACATGTTTTGTATCTTATTAATATGAATAGATACGAATTGCAACGGGTTCAAATTGACTTGCTACATTGTACCTAACAAACGAACGAAATCTATTGAAGCTGCGAGTTTCGGGTCGCATGGGGCTTTAATGAATAAATGAAGGTATGTTTGGACACCAGTTTAGTGTAAAATGTGAAAGGAATTCTTTTGATATTACACTATTTTGAGGCGACAATGCAAGAATACAACGGTTTATAAGCCTCAACGTGTGCAGATTTTCTTGGGCCATAAGTACAGGTGTTTATAAGGGATGAGTCTGTACATTTAGCTCTCTGGTCTGTCCGATATTTTCCCCAGAGAGTCTGAGACCTGCAGCTACCCCAGCCCGAGCTTCTAGATTAGTTTCTCTATATGTGCATACTTATTTTGATAATGCATATAAAGACAAGGATAACAAACAGTGATCAATCTCGTAAGTCACAAACAGAATACAAAACAAGAGTTGGGCAAACACGGACCCCATGCCCAGGATCATGAAACATCTTAAGCTTAGGTCAAAATCTGAATATTGGACACACCAGAGTGGGATCAGGTGCCTAGGAGAGTAAACATCCCCTGTCGACCGGTGTTATGGGGTCAAGTGGTACTTTTAATATTCAAAACTATTACTGTAGTAGGCTATGCTGAGTTTGTGTTCATAAGATAAAATTCGTATATATAGAATTTCTTTAAATGTAGTGTGGACAAAAAATGTTCCAAAACGTGTTTTTCTCAATCTCAGTACTGAGTGGACAGTTACAAAAGTTAAAACATTTAAGAATAAGAGAAAATCCGGTAACAATTTACACTGATTTGGAAAGTACATATGATCTATTTAAATAGTGCATTCATCACATGGGTTACATGTATCTTGAAAACAAATTGTTTTTGATTTATTTTAAGGTAGCTCCATCCTCTAGCGTGCGTGACACATCAATATCAATGAAAAGTAGAAATTGTACAAATCCCACCTAATAGAGTTTTAATTGTTCAACAACCAAAGAAAAGTGTACTAGTTAACTGTATATGTCGTCACCTTTGTTAAAGATCTCAGGCATACATAAACAGTAGTACATTTCAACATCAGAAAATCGCACAATTTCATGAAAAAGAAATATATTATTACTTATTAGATTTGTGCTGACTGTCTACGGAAATGTGTCGGGTTGTTCAATCCAAGAAGGCGAGGCGAAGCCGAGTCTTCTATGAGATTTAACAACCCAACATATTTTCGTAGACAGTCAGTAACAAACCTAGTAAGTGTTTTGTTTTTTCGAGGACCAAATATAGATGGCAAAGTATGGTGAAAAGTTAGTTTCAATACTGAACAAGACGTAACGGCTGCCATGTTGCCGTCTATATTTTGCTACTCGCCGTCTAAAGAAATTTAGACGGCAATCATGTGACCCGTTTCAACCAATGACAAAGCGACATTCTAGTCCGAGCAAACAAATAACTTGTTCAAATGACCAATTTTTTAATTTCACCGTCAACAGTTCAAAAAAGTAACATTTTACATATATGTATAAACTAATAGTGGATATCGGGGAAATGAGTCATGCAGTAGAGAAAATTGCAAAATGGGAGTACAGTATTTTATGAATGAAAATATAACATTTTTCCACGGGCATTTTTCAATATCAATAGCTTACAAGATTTATCATTTCATCCACTGAATTCTTTCTAAATATAAATTCCTATTATGCGCAAAGTTTAATGAAATAAAGATTTTGCAAAATGCTATAACATTGCACAAGGCTAAAGCTACATTAAAACAGTCTTTATTTCGACTGTGTAAACTGTAACATTCCGTACTTCCTGTTCGGGAAGCCAACTTGTTTTTGGTATGTATAAAGACTGAAGGAAATAATGGGAAAAAAATATCTTACCACAGACTAAGAATATTTCGCCCGCTGAGTGGAAGTAATAAATCTTTTTGGGCAATGGTGATGTACAGACTCCACACACGGCTAAAACGGAAGCGATAAATCCAAAGGAAGCGGAAAAAATCATCAGGCCAATTACGGCGTTCTGCCACCCTGCAAAAGAAAAAGACATGAATACATGGCTCTAGTAGTCATAGTATTGCCATCACAGTCACTCCGTGAGAGATATGAATGTCCGCCGCATGGCCATTTATTCATATATGTATCAAGAAATTGACTAACTGTGCATCCCCACTGACGCAAGTAATATTCTGTGATGAAAACTGACAGCAAACGCTGTAAAAAAAAATATCAAACGCAAGGTCTCCGTAACCAAGAGAAAAAAAAAAAAAAAAAAATGTAAGAGCTGAGAGACCTTTAATTAAACAAAATCTTCCCAATAACATACATGTAAATATTATATACCTAGACGCCACTGATACCCCCCCCCTTTTTTTTTTTTTTTTTTTTTAAACATTATGCGGACACAAACAAAATTGATTTTACTGATAGATAATTAAGACGACGTGTTTATGAATAGTTTATTAGCCCTACTGGACCAGTCTCCAATACAGATCGGGGCGACGCTGGTGTTCTCCATTTGGTAGCACTTGTCCCACATACCGCTCTGGAAACTAAAACAAGAGAGAACCAAAATCCGTCAACAGATATCTCATGCATCATACAAAAGACAATAGTTTTTCTCAAATACTTTATATATAAATATATGCAAAAGTCGCTAAAACGGAACGTGTTCTTGCTAACGCTAGGAATATTTCGCGACTGACTATTTGTGTGTGTGTGTGTGTGTGTGTACTTGCACCACCGGGTGGTTTTTGTCTCTCTACTTCCTAATGTGTAGCCGCAGAGACATGCGTGATCTCTCTGGTAGCTATATAAAATTTTTCAACTTCTTTGTGTTTTTCTACAATGTCACATTGTCCAAAATTTAATCCGTTTTGGAATCAGGCGATGAATTTGTTTGGTATTGTAGTCCTATCAGACCTCTCCCAAACACCCCCTCCCCCAATTAATTTGCCCCGAGATATATATATTTGTACGTAACTTTCAATCTTTGGGGTGAGGTTATATTGGGTCATGTTTGCTATCCAATCAAAATATTCACCGAAATGGTAATTGCTTACACATTAGATATAATATGGCTCATCATAAATCATGGGTGTCTACAACTCACGAGCTCGGCCATCAAATAAACACCAAAAGGACATTTATCATTAACTCATAAATAATCTATTGACTAGCTATCAAATAATGAGTCGATATATGTTTTCCTGTGTATGTAAGTTACGACTTCCTGCCATGAAATAAACAGCGAACACCGTCAGATTGCGATTACGATTCCAGATTGATTAGATTTAGGCAATCAATATCACACTTGCAATCTGAAACCAACGGCAGCGGCGAAAAATCGATCTTGGAAGCAGACAGATACCAGCCATGATCTCAACTTAAGTCTTAAGTAGTGGTTAGTTTGAAAATGGTCTAGACTTCTTCATTCTTATTCATACTAGTCTCTACTGAGGAAACGCCGCAAGAGATTAAATCAGACGAGAAAGTGATCCATTTCATAATTGACAGACAAAAAATGTGTAACTTTTGGTGTATATTCAGTGTATTTCAATAATAATAAAAAAAAATCTGGAAAATCAAGAGAGAGAGAGAGAGAGAGAGAGAGACAGAGAGACAGAGAGAGACAAAGAGAGACAGAAAGAGAGAGAGAGAGAAATCAAATCAAGAATATTACAATGTAGAAAATAAACTATTCAGCGAAATAATATATTAAGTATTAGGTTTTTTTCGAATCAAGATGTTCATCTAACTTTTTTCTTTTTAAATACATTGTACTATCTCCTCCTTCTTCATATTACAAGAGCAGGTTTGTTTTCCGTTTTTCCATTAAAAAAAAGTGCAAGTTCATTTTGCATATTTATTGAACATTGTATAAGGTTGATCCACCCACATGTGATGTCATAGGTTTTTGCAAAAATCTTTATTACATTAAATTTGCGCATGGTAGAAATATATCTTTCATAGGATTTTTATTCATTGGATACAATAAAAAAAATCTGGTAAATTATTGATGGTGAAAAAGTTTATATTTTCCGTAGATGATTAATTATTTACAGCGAAAAAAATATATAAACAAGGGCAATAACTCCTAAGCTGGAAACTCCTCTACAGTGTACCGTGTGTGTATTCTATATTGATTTCCTGAATATCCACATTTAATAAATACATATTTATAAATAAGCATTTTTCTAAACTGTTGACATTTAGAATTTATAATTTTTTTTATATTCGATTTTCTGATGTTGACTAATACTTTTGTTTTTGTACGTCTGGGATCTTATAAAAAGTGGCAATATACACGTTTTCTTTTGTTCTTATTTAAATTGAACTATACATAAGAGAAAAAAAATTAAAAAAATATTATCATAAGTTTCCTCTATGTCGTACACATGCACGCCTATACATCGATACAGGATTTCTATTCCCACGTCTTTTACACCTAACGCAGAGCGCTTGACGAAGAATCATTCACTATATGCCTAATTCAGAAGACAATATAGTCTATCACGGTGTAGAAAGCTAGATGTTAAAAATCCATAACGTGGAAGCACCCACTGAAGTTCCTCCAGCAACCAATAAAAGAATTCCTTGAATAGCATCTTGGCACTTGTTTAACTTGAATTCACGATTTATATTCAAGAGCATTTATACGATGACATTTTAATCAAACCATCTCTTTCTGCTTTATCCTAGGAAAGAGTACTTGTTAGACCATACATATTCTAAACAGGAAATGGCTTTAACTCAACTTTTAAACTTTTTAAAGTGGGAAGTAACTATAATTTCTACTGCAGAGATGCAACAGTGTCTAATCAACAATATAAAAAAAAATTAAGGGCCGTTTTTCTGCGTCATCTAGACTTATTTATTTTCTCACGTATTGATCAAATGACTGTTTACATTAAAATGAACTGTAGGCAATTTGAAGGCCGAGGTCATGAGCAACGCGGCTGGTTGAATTCAAGTAATTTGGATATTTCTGTACTCAATCTGCTGAATTTCATACAAATTGCTATTGTGAAGGAACAGACTTAACTTTTATTCCGACCCCCCCCCCCCCCCCTTGATTTTCATGATATGCATTTAATTGAAGTTAGTATGCCATAATCTGTCATCGTATTTCGCAATGGAAATACACATGTTGCATCAAAATAACGTCGAATTGTGTCAATACCATGTTTCCGGTTATATTTTCTTGACATCATATTGACAGCAAAGAATGAAGGATAAGTGAAATTTGATGATCATTGATTTACAATTGATTACACATAAAGACGTGTGCACACTCACCTTCACCATACAGCCAGTTGTCGTGTAGTATAGAAGACAGGGTAAGCGGAAGAGCTATGGCGACTGAAAACACCCCACAAATTCGGAACGGGCGCCATATCTTGGCCTCCCGTAAATAGTATTCCTCTCCGAACTTCCGGACGTCAGGGCTTTCCCCAGTCTTGAACTTGAGGAAATTCTTCATGGCGGTGACCATTCAGACTACGGTGTATTGAGATTGCTACACACATACACAATTTAAATGCTCAAGTACATATTTTCTCCTTTTCAAAAGAAATGTTTTTTTTTTAAATCCTCCCGGTGGACTTTCTATATAAACACCGACACCCTCTGTTGATCAGGACGCCATACAGTGCCTGCTTGTCACAGCACAATAATCGTTATCATTCACATCCATAAAACTTCTATTTATCACACAATTTCAATTAGATCCTTGTTTGGATATATGCTGCACCGATTTCAAATAAAGAACAGCGTTTTGACAAGTCGACATTAGAGATATCGTATTTTTTGAAAAACGGACGCAATACACCAAAGAGCACTGGTAATGCTGATAGTAATATCATTAATTATTAACTCAGTAGCTCACGGGATAAAACGACCGATGTAGAAGATTGTTAATTTTGAATTTATTATGTGAGCTTTAGGCATAGACGCCATTCATGTTGCTTAGAAACGCCATTGTCTCCATCACGGTATTGAAGTAGGGGATGAATATATTTCTCTTGCTGCATGCGAGGTGACACAATGTCGCTCGATAAATGCTAACGCGACTCCGAATGCAAGGTTTGAATTCCAGTGGGATCGTGCCACAATAATACGCGTTAGACAAAACTACGCCATCTTAGCATTCAGCCACAAAACTTTGTGAAAGAGTCATTAGTTCGGAAAAATCAAATCCTAATAGAGAAGTATCGATTTTTCTTCCCCTTGGATAGATTTAGAACTTTCTTTCCATCCCTTTGCGTGTTGTGTTCTATACATTACTTCCTACTTCTGCTAGTATAAAATGATACAGGCGTGACCATCAAATTCTATTTTCGTAAATTTATAGATTCAAGCTGTATAATTGGACTTAAAATAGCTTTTTATTCAATACTAGTATGCCAGCTATGATATTCGGCCTAAACTCAAATGTGCTCCATTTATATCATAAAAAAGTTCTTTATATATCATATCACAGCTGTGAATTAGCGGAAACTAAATGTATCACACCGCGCCTTAGTCAGAGGTCCAGGGCACCACGCGATTGGGTGGGGTGGGGTGAGGTGATGGGGTTGCTAACCATTACCCAGTAGCAATAACCATGCATACTCTTTATGTGATAAACTTAAACAAAAGGCAAGTATAATGATTCAAGATATTTTTACTTTGTGATTACAAAATCTCAGGTTCATATAGATCACAGACTTGCAAGAGAATTATTTCATGCAGGCCATATTCTTCCTGGTGGTTCTGTGGACAAAATGTTTACTTCCATTAACTGGTTATTTAATAAATACAATATGAGTGTGATAACTTACACCCAATTAATAACTACATACAATAACTAATTATTAAATACTATTACAATAAGTGTGTATTTCCTTAGTATATAAGCTGAATTTCATTAAAGTACCCCACCCTCGTGTGGCATCATCGGTATTTTGCAAAATCATTAAATTTTGTGCATGACAGATACATTTTTTGGATGAATAAAAAAGAAATAGTAAACTATTTGGTGCTGAAAAAGACCCAAACATTTGTTGTGGAGGGTAATAACTCTTGTATTTTTATTTTCTCTATTGTGTGTTTACAATGGTTTCCCTCGTATCAACAAGTAGCCATGTATTCGTAATATTTTAACGCTGCTAACATGAAATTCTGGAACAAAAAACAAACCTTCAACTAGTCTTTACTAAAAAATCTTTTATTTTAGGTATACTTGAGATAAACAAGGGTATTCAAAATACTCTTATCCTTTGGTTGAAATATTATATATATACAGCAAGATGTACTGAGAAATTGTTGAGCATTCGTTTTGCAATGTCTTACTTGAAACCTTTTTATGAGACACAAAAAATTATCTTTTACAAAAATGATAAGAAAGAAATTTTTGATGCCCAGTGGAACAGATGGCACCTAATCTTTTCATACGACTCACACTCTATCTCTCTCTAATCTTCTTTCTTTATCTCTTCTCTTTCTTAAAAAAAGTCTGTATTGATGCTTGATTTTGTTATGCATATTTTGTATTGTGTATTTATTATACAGATGCTTGAAAAATAAAAAATTAAAAAAAAACCCATGAAATTCTTGTCATTTTAACCTTGGGTACTTTTTTTTTTCCTTTAAAACAAAAATATGTAAATTTCTGTACAAGTTCTGTAGAAAGTAGGCAACATATATACATGTACATTTTCTTTGATCATTGATTAAATAAATTAAATGGAAATTAAAAAGTTGGTTTTTTTTCAAGATTGAACCCATACGAAAGCAAAGACACCTGAAGAAGGAGCTACATTTACATTTATTGGCTCAGTCCTTTTTGAACGGACCCCCCCCCCCTTTCGACAAATCTTGGATCCGCCACGGAGCTCTAAACGTGAATTCATGAATTTCCTACCCGATATACATGTACTTCATTATTGTTCCTAGAATTTCTCAAACTCTTCCATATTATATCATATCGTCATATTCAGAAAATTCTTCAAAGTTGCGGCCAGAAAAGCTTCAGTAATACTGATAACCCGTCAGCCACTCCCCAGACCTCTCGCTAAGCCCCCACAAATTCCTGGATCAGCTCCTCTGACTTTAAGTTAGTTAATTTATGTTTCCTTATATTCATTATCCCACCTAACAAAAATGAATTTATTTCATTCATGAGCAAATAAATAAACTAGATAGAAATGTGTAATGTCCTATCTAAAAGTAAATATATAAATTCTTTGCTTGAATTGAGAAAAGTAAAATTGATCAAATAATCAATTTTACGAAATGAACCGACTTTTGTAACGTCTTTAAGAAGATTCGAAATTGTTAAAAATCTTACGAATAAATAAAGAACGCCACAAGGCAGTTTTGAGCATGCGCACTTCTTCCCGCGCTTTCAACGAACGTCATCGGATCTCGTGCATGCTGACTTGGGTACAGTATTCAAAATTTTTGGGTACTGAGGATCATAATATTTTTCAAAGTTCGCGATGGCTTCCAGTAACACCAGGCGAGGACTGGCATTTGATGTTGGAGAAGGAGCCCAAAGAGAAGGACCAGAGCCAAAGAAACCGAAAACCTTTGGTTCCTCAGTAAGTGGCTTTAAATACAAGATAGGTATTTGATGCTGATCGAAATACGACCATGAGCAATCTTAGGTCTCAAACGTTCAAATTAGAAAAAATCTTGGATTATAATCTATTTAAAATTGAAAGTATGTTCGCCACCAAAGTGTTCGAATAGCTAGATTGGAGTGGTGTAGCTACCATAATGTCCATTAGGCAGTTAAAGCACGTGCCTACACATTTTACAACCAAAAATTAAAATGTTAGAATACCAAATTTTCAAAATTTCTTAAAATGCATCAATAACATGGTGCTTTTGGCGCTGTTTTGGGGTATTTTTAAAAATACCCTTCAAACAATACCCTGTAGGAATAGGAGCAGTCTTGCCATAATCATGTTATTAGCTGAATTTAGCATTGCGGAAGAGTTATGTTCCTTTAGTAAGAGTTATTTTCTTTTTAAATTTGATTCATTTTACGATTCATGATTTTCTTCAAACTTTGATTTTCACTTTTTCTAATTGAAATGCACTGTCTAGTTCCGTCACAAAAATAAAGTTGTTCATTATGACATAAGCTTATTACAGAGAGTTTATTATTTGTTATGTAAACAAAGATTCAAGTTCATGTATGTTATTGTTTACAAAACTATTTTCTAAAAATATAATTTGTTTTTATTAAAAACAAATGTCTCCCTCTCCCCAAATTGAATAGCTCTAAATTACTACAACTCCCACTAATATAGTGCCTGGTATGGAGGAGGAAGCTTAAGGAGAAACATTGACACTATCACAGTATTTTGTGCAATTGATGGGATGAATGGAAGTATTCAAAATTGATATAGCAATATTGTTGTATTCCTCTTGTGTAATGTACTTCATGGTATAAAGCCAAGTTTCAAGGTTATCTGATAGACCGTATAGAAGAAGTGTTCACAAGCATTTTACACCCTCCACCCCTGTTGGATCCACCATAACTTGAAGGAAAAAAGCAGAAGGCATAGAGATGTATAGCCGAAGTTGCAGGTAACATTTTTGAAGTTTTTTCTGTTGGGCAGGTAAGCATGGGCCTTAGGATATTTAATCATAAACACTATAGTTCAAATGTCATACAGAATATAACGCAGTACAAATTATCAATTGCAACACAATCAATCTGTACAGGGTGAGCGCATTAGGCCTGCAGGCCTTTATGATACGGTTTTTGATAGACTTTAGCACAATGTAAACAACTTTTGTTATAACATTCTTAACAAATGTTTTCATTTAAAGACGGTTATGAATAAGTAACCATTAATTGTTCGACAGGTGAGCCATGAGGCCCACGGCTGTATATCTTGTACAGTTAGATAATGTAGTAAAACTAAAAAATTTTGTTTAATACTTCTTAAATAAAATGTTTACCGAGTAAAGAGTTATGAAATATGATATTAATCATCTGTACAGGTGAGCCATGTTGCCTGTAGGAGCCTTGGAACAGGATTTTTCCAAAATAAATAGGTTCGTCTTCACTGATGAGTAACAATATCCAAGAGTTAATATGAATCAGATGTAACTTTTGGAGTTATTGCTCGAAAACCTCCATTGTTTCTTAAAAAAAATTCAAAGTTTATTTGGTCACTGTGACCTTGACCTTTGACGGATTTTCTGATGATATTCAACAGATTTTCCAAGTTTCATTTGAATCAGAAGTAATAAGTATTTAGAGTTATCGTCCGGACACCTGCTGTAGTTCAGATGTTTTTCGAAGTTTTTGGTCACCTGACCTTGACGCTTGGCCGTATTCCGAAAATTCATAGGTGTTCTCTCTCACTTGATATGTAACAATAATCCTAAGTTTTAATTGAATCAGATATAAAACTTTTTGAAAGTTTCCGTCTGGAAACCTCATATTTTCAGATTTTGGTAAAGTTTTTTGGTCACTGTGACCTGTGGACTTGGACGGATTTGTCCGAAAATCAATAGGGTCTCTCTTTTCATGATTTGCAACAATATCCCTATAGTTTCAATTCAATCAGATTTAAACTTTTGAAGTTAACGTCCGGAAACCTCATATTTTCAGATTTTTGGTGATTGAGTTTTTCGGTCACTGTGACCTTGACCTGAACGGGATGTCCGAAAATCAATAGGGTTCTCTCTCACATGATATGCAACAATATCCAAAGTTTCAATTCAATCAGATTTTTATTTTGAAGAGTTAACGTCCGGAAACCTCATATTTTCAGATTTTTGGCGAAGTTTTTCGGTCACTGTGACCTTGACCGGAGTTGTCCGAAATCAATAAGGTTCTCTCTCGTGTGATATGTAACAATATTCCAAAGTTTCATTCAATCAGATGTAAACTTTTTCGAGTTTCGTCCGAAACCTAATTGTTGACGCCCGCCCGCCCGCACCCCCGCCCCGCCATCACAAACCAATAGCCGAGTGCAATCGTTGCAACTCGGCTAATTATTGGATCCTCGATCCTGTCCTGAATATGTTTGTGTTGTAAATATTGTTAGTTTTTCATTCCTGCAATCTTAAATGTTTTTACACCCTCCACCCCTGTTGATCCACCATATTGAAGGAAAATAATTGGATCCTCTGTCCCGACAATATGCACAATCTACAAATGGCAATGAAGCCCGTACACAGTTTCGAGGTTATCTGATAGACCATATAGAAGGAGAAGTGTTCACAAGCTATTTTACACCCTCCACCCCTGTTGGATCCACCATAACTTGAAGGAAAATAATTGGATCTATCCTGTCCCGACAATATGCCATCACAAATGGCAAGGAACTGTACAAGTTTCAAGTCTATTGATAGCCGGTTTAGGAAGAGAGAAGCGCTCGCGAGATTTTGTGTATTTTACACCCTCCACCCTGTTGGATCCACCATAACTTGAAGAAAATAATATGGATCCTCCTTCCAGACAATATGCACATCTACAAATGACAAGGAGCACTGTACAAGTTTAAAGTCTATCTATAAGCGGTTTAGGAGGAAGAAGCGCTCGCGAGATTTTGTGTATTTTACACCCTCCACCCCTGTTGGATCCACCATAACTTGATAGGAAATATTGGATCCTCCTCGTCCTGGCAAAATGCACATCTACACAATGGCAAAGGAAGCACTGTACAAAGTTTCCAGTCTATCTGATAACGGTTTAGGAGGAGAAGCGCTCGTGCAGATTTGTGACAGACAGACGGCCAGAAAGTACTAAAGACAATGTCTCCCCCTGGAAGAGGGGATACTCTGTGATGAATATCCTTTAGGTTATCTTTTTGTTTACACAACAGATTTGGGGGTTAGAATATTGCTTATATCCTTGCAGCCAGAAAATCCAAATTTTGATTTTAACTTCAAATAAGTTATATTTCTTATTTTAAATAAAATGAAAAATATTTTTGTCAAAAGAACCGTGAAACAGTTCCTTTATTATTTAGATGAGGAATGAACACGTGCAGTTATGATAATATAATTTTTACTGAGCTCTGGGCCACCTCTGAATGTTTCGCGAGTTCTAAACGTCATAAAAACATACACAACTCACGGACAATGACAATGCTTATTCTCATGAACTGACACACAGTACAGTAACAAAGTGCAATTGAAGTTGTTACATAATAAAGACATGCGTGAATTAGAGAAGGCGATCTCCTAAACTGGAACCCCGTGTGGATTCGGGTTGAATATACGGTCCACAGAGTACCCCTTGCTTGTCGTAATCTCTTGAGGCGATTACTAGTAAATGGGGCGGTCCATCGAATGAAACCACAAAAAAACGAGGCCCCGTGTCACAGCAGATGTGGCCACGAATTTTACGGTCTCATCCGAAGGACCGCCCCCATTCAGTCGCCTCTTACGACACGCAAGGAGATGCTATTCTAACGCGGATCCCCACGGGTCCCCTGAGCACAAGGACGTGTCATGACTTTGAGACAAGGGTACTGGTCAAAAGTCTAGATGCACATAGTGGTTTTTACATTGTCGGGGCGATAAATGTTCACTGACTGCGTGAATTAGATAACATTTCACAGAATTGTTGGCTTTACAAATAGTGCAATTATTATTGGTTTCAGGTCAGGTCACAATGCACATCTGGTTTTACCATTCTATGGGCCATAACTTTTAACCGAGTGCATGGATTGAAATATTTCACAGAATCGTTGCCCTGAACCCAAGAAAGTGTCATGATTTTGAGCCAAGGTCATTGGTTAAAGGTTGATTGGTTTATTTGTTTGTTTTTCGTCCCGTTGAGAATATTTCACTCATATTGAGACGTCAACATGTTTAGCACTCGTGGCTTTTAGCAGTGAGGGTTCTTTTGCGTGCCACGGTGACACATGCTGCGACACCATGGACACGGGACCTCCGTTTTAAAGGTTATATCCGAAAGACCCTGTGATTCTCACTTTAAATGCCGAGCTCTTGGCGAAGGAGCAATCACTACCAATTTTAACGTCTTGGGTTTGACGCGGCCGGGTGCCGAGCACGGGGCTCGAACGCACGACCTCCCGATCACGAGCTCTACCACTGAGCCACCGCAAGGTAACAATGCACATGTCAAGGTTTTAACATTGTTTGGGCCATAACTTTCACCGAGTGCATGGATTGGAATATTTCACAGAATTGTTGAATATTTCACAGAATTGTTGAATATTTCACAGAATTGTTGGTCTTTACCAAATGGCGTACCCAGGACGACAAAGACCCCTTCAGCAGAATTTAGGCCTGTGCTCGGCACTCAGGGCCTTTGATTGATTGATTATTTATTATTTTGCGTCTCACCGAGAATGTATAGACACCTGCTGTGAATAGGTCCTCAACATTCCCTTGCGTGTCGTAAGAGGCGATTGAATATGGCGGTCATTCGGATGTGACCGGAAAAACCGAGGTCCCGTGCCACAGCAGGCGTGGCACGATAAAGATCCCTCCCTGCTCAAAGGCCCCGAGTGCCGAGCATAGTCCTAAATTTTGCAGCCCTTTACCGGTAATGATGACGTCTCCATGAGCGAAATATTCTCGAGTGGGACGTAAAACAAGAAATAATCAATCAATCAATCTGCTTCACTAGCACCGGTCGCGGTGGCTCAGTGGTAGAGCTCTCGCCTCGGGAGGTCAGTTGTGAGTTCGAGCTCCGTGCTCTGAACGGCCGCGTCAAACCTAAGACGTTAAAATAGGTAGAGATTGCTCCTTCGCCAAGAGATCGACGTTTAGAAGTGAGAATTACGTACGGATATGACCTTAAAAACGGAGGTCACGTGTCGTAGCAGACCTGTGGCACTCAAAAGAACCCTCACTGTTAAAAGCCATGTGTGCATAAGCAAAGGTCTAAATTTGCAGCCCTTCACCAGCAATGGTGACGTCTCATTCTCAACGGGACGAAAAACAATCATATAATCGATCTATCAATCTGCTGATCACGGTGTGAAATGTGTACATCATGATTACATTGTACTAGCATGTGCTGCTTCAAAGTACATAGTGTATGCATCATTATACTACATATATATACGGTGCGCAGTTTCACATTACAAAGCGAATACTATACATGTTTATAAATCATGTTAGTTTTAAAGTAACCAAAAATATTCGTTTGATTGATTGATTATTTATTGTTTTACGTCCCACTCGAAAATATTTCACTCATGTTGAGATGTTACCATTCAATGCCGGTGAAGGACTGCAAAATTTAGACCTATGCTCGGCGCTCAGGGCCTTTGAGCAGGGAGGGGTTTTCATCGTGCCACACCTGCTGTGGTACGGGGACTCGGTTTTTCCGGTCTCATCCGAAGGACTTATTATTCATGAGCTATGACGTCATAATTGATATATGACGTCTGGGTGCGATTGTGATGACATCTATTCTAGATATTCTATATACTGCTGGTATACAAAAAGGCGAAGTTAACATTGTGTCAAACGTAATCATAATCCAAAAAAACATACAAAATCGAGTGTAGGGCAACACGGACCTCCGACAAAGGCGAAGGTAGGATCAGGTGCCATGGAGGAGTAAGCATCCTCTGCTGACCGGTATGTAGATTTGATTTATTTGGGATAGAGACCGACAGCTGTACATTAGGGCAAGCTAGTTTCTCTGAACTACCTTTCCAGTCCATGTCCAGAGTGGTCTATGTTAGTAAACTTCATTGGCAAGAATCAATGAAAATTGATATCCACGTTAGGCCTACCGAACCAAATGTCAAATATGAAGTAAGCAAAAATAAGTTCACTTCAAATGGTATTTTGGTTCTATATTGAAAATTCACCGGGGTATCATTTTGAATCAATCGAGGGACCTTCAGAAATTAAGCCAGAATGTATATATAAAAAAGGGTATGTATGCAACGTTTGTTCATGGGACACTTTAGGATTTTCCAAATAATGAGATTTCTTTGAAGAAGGCACTTCATGGCATTTCGCCATCTTTTTCTATGAACCATCACTGCATGGAATTATGGTGATATCCGCTTCAGGTTTTCATTGTTCTGGAAACTTTCACTTTTATAAAATACATACTTTAAAATACTGCTTTTCTTTTGGAAAACAAGTCCCTTTGTGACAGTAACGTCTCCTCTTTAGGATTTTAGAAATTCATCAAGGTATTTAGCATGGAAATTAAAATGTTAATTTTTTTCCTTATATAATCTTTTCTTCGGCCATTGGCGATCGGGAATCCAATATGGTGGTTTTTTGCAAATTATCAAAAACGGTAATATTTCTGGCAATGCATTAGCAGGTGATACGTTATATCTATCAATAATCAGCTGAAACCCGATGAACTTCAGGATATCCCCCCCCCCCCCCGAGATTCCCCGTGTCCTCACCCACAGGTCGGTTCCTCAACAAAAGTAAGAACAGTATTGCATAAAAACTGTTTTATACACAAGTCACTTTGTGCGTACTATACACGAGACTGTTACAAAAATAGCAGAAAATTTCACAATAAAATGAAGTAAAATATTTGAGATCAGCTTTCTTTTTTTTTTTTACCTTAATTCAGAGAAAATGTACAAACACTGCAGCTGCGGTTTTGCGGGTTTAAACTCGATTTCGTCGTGGCTAATCCCCGGGGTTCTGTGGTAAGTCTGATGGTCTCTATGGTCAACAAAAACAGCTTTCTTGGGACATACTTGCTTATTGTTACGTACTTTATCTTATTTTGCAGTTCTGCTTCTTTGAGTGGTTTAGTACATTTGAGTGCTTTGGTTGTGACAGTTGTCCACTTTAACTCTTCCAAAACAGAGTTCATTAGACGTACCACCTCACCACTCTTGTCATCCAGATCGTGGACTGCGCATCATTACCAGTGGGGAAACTTCACAAAACGACGATACAGCCGAGTAATGTGGGCAGCTGTTTCTCTAATACACCGACCTGCCGTAAGGAATCCCCGATCAGCAGATGGATTGCGCCGGTGGCTAGAAATCGCAAACACAGCAGAAGCTGAAGATTGATTGATTATTGATTTTTTATTGTTTTACGGCCCACCGAGAATATTTCACTCATATGGAGACGTCACCAATGCCGGTGAAGGGCTGCAAACTTTAGGCCTATGCTCGGCACTCAGGGCCTTTGAGCAGGGAGGGATCTTTATCGTGCCACACCTGCTGTGACACGGGGCCTCGGTTTTTGCGGTCTCATCCGAATGACCGCCCCATTCAGTCGCCTCTTACGACACGCAAGGGGATGCTGGGGACCTATTCTAACCCGGACCCCCACGGGTCCAGAAGCTGAAGAAGAGGTAGCAAGGGGTGGTCTCTCTCCGTTGGTCTTGACAAGTCCGGAAGAATTCCAAGTATGTAAATTATGTTCTCCGGTCTAAAACGATACCTGTCAGAGACTTCATCTGCCTCCACGTCTTCTAGTGGATTTGAACGGTCTCTGAAATGCCTAGAGCGATCCCGATGGCGATTGTTGTTACGAGCTAAACGCCTATGTGCTGCCATATTTGTTTCGGAGTACGTATTCAAAAAGTTTTTAACCTCCAGGCCAGCTAATTCTTGAACGGTTAGTTCTTTGTGTGACATCACAACAGTTAGTTCTTTGTGTGACGTCAC
>CAJDSM010025084.1:0-10956 GCA_903981925.1 Ostrea lurida | reverse complement strand
ACAGAATTCATAATGGAGATGAAGTTCAGTTATCTTCGATACAATTTCTTCATGCTGGGTAACTTGAGCAGACTGTCGAGTACTGAACAAATCTGATTAACGGTGGATTTACGACTGTTGGCATATAAATCTGTGCACTGGCATATTGTCTTTCCTCTCAAAAATATTGAGAGCTGTAAAGGAAAGATTTGGAATGTATTTTGCCGGCACATGATGTAAACGTATTCATTTCCTTGGGGGAAAAAATGCTTTTGTAGTTTTCGAGTTATTTATCTTACTTAAAAAAGATTTCGTGTGGATCAATTTCCGTTGTTTGAGATCACTTAATATTAAAACAAATGCATATATCCATGCGTACAGGTACCGGGAATACACTATATCACGTGTCTGCAAACCTAACTTGCTTAAAACACCGTTACGATACATTCGCCGTTTCTGTTATCAAGCGCGTCAACTAAGTTAACATGAATACCTCAACAGCTATGATTAAGATCCGATGAACTGTGCCCGCTTGTGTCATTAAAATGTTTTAATTATTTTGTATTCCGTTTGTTTGTAGATCCTAAATTAACACTTTTATACCTTAACAAATCAAGACATGATGCTTGTATCATTAACACATTTGAATTATTTTGAATCTACCATAAGCTGTGATAGTGGTACATTACTAAATAAAAAAGGAAGTTGACGATTGCAAAGTGAAAGTCATCAAGATTACCATGTAATGTGGTTGCCAGTCTTCCATTAGTCATTATTAAGTAAAATATCCAAATACGAAGCAGATATGACAGATTCTGTATTGTCCCTTATTTCGAGTACGTCGGGATATATCATTTGAAATTTCCTATTGTTCCAGTCAAATCTTATCTTATTCTAATGTCTATTTGTTGAAATTCACAAGCACAAGGTTGCGTCAAAAGTTTAAGTGCTAGTGTTTAATAATATATAACATACCAATAAGGAATGAAATATAAGTACAATTATACACAGGTACACTTAATCAAACTTGACATCAACACAACTTGATTTTATCAGGACCTCAACATTCATTTTCACATTAGAGTCAGTCGGGTTTGTTCAGGTCGTGGCTCTTAGGGGTTGGGTGGATAGGAAATACGTGTTACATGCTAGTGCATTGAAAGTTTTAATGGCCGACACGTAAAAAAGAGTATATTAATGTTAGACACGCAACTTCATCGTGACGCCTTAAGGTACGTGAGTGTCATTAAGCTTGTCATTTATTTCTCTGAGAGTAAAATTATTGCATATTTTTATGTTTATTTTTTTTCTAAAGAACAAACCTTCATTTATCTTTAAAATACACTCGCCCCTTTAAATCCGCCACTGTCATCGTTATGCGGTGTACACCTTGTTGATTATTTCTACCTGTGTGTATTATATGGGGCATTTAAACCTCTATTCGTCAGGCAAGGTAATATATAACAGATCAAGTAAAGTCTTATTTAAATCTCATGATAACTGCATTCCACAGTTTTCCGATAATGGAGGGATATCTAGCACAATATAAGCTAGCAGACCCATAATGTAGGTATTAACCAGATATATCATATAAATGTATGTACTGTTATTTGAATCTACGAGAAGATCAAGTATATGTCTCAATCTGTACATTTCAACACATTGTACAGAGTTCAATTCCATTCAGCCATACGGTTCTGACACGTTTCAGATCTTCACCCATTTCTTTTTTGATAGAACAAAAACAACATTGCCATCTTGTTCTTAGGTCCTATATATGTATGTTATATGTATATATGTATTTATTTGTGGCTTAGTAAAAAAAAATCACATTATGAAAATAACACCTGAAACAATTCCATTTTTTATTCAATGGCTAACTTTTAGCATTGTAGTAAACAAAGATAACAATTTGTAAATGTGTTCATTGTTAATTAAGTATTTTTACATGTACATGTATATTTTATTCATGAAGAGCGATTATCACTAACATTTGAAAACATTTCAAAAACATACTGTAACCGAGCAGAACGACAGATGTTGAGTTTCTCAGTTTATTATCATATGCAAGAAGCATTGACCTACAATAACATACATAATACTTGGAATGTAGATATTGTCTCACAAAGCACCAACTCATTTCAGATGGCACATTCCGAACTGAGTGCACCGAGTCTGGGTACATTCCAGCACTATTTAGAGTGTGACATCAAGGACTGCGAGAGGAATTGTCAATTTTACTGCAATCCCTGCTATCAGCAGTTGTGTCAACAATGCAGAGATGAACATCTGAAGAATCCAGAATACAAGAACCATGAGGTGGTCCTTTACCAACAACGAAAACGACAGCTTCCTGTGGAGAATTGCAACATCCACCCCACCAAAAATATAGACATGCTTTGTGAGGAATGCCAAATTCCACTCTGTTCAAAGTGTGCAACACAAGCAGATCATCGGGGGCATAAATTTATTGATTTGGAGACGATCTATGCAGAAAATATGGCACTTTGCCTCTCGGAAATATCCAAAATCCAAGAATATATCCTTCCAACTTCACATGATTTACAGAAAGAAATAAAAGGTGATGCCGCAGAAATAAAGATGATTATGGACAACTTAAGAAGAGCCATGAAGGCTGATGGAGAGTCCCTCAAAAGCATGGTGGACACAGTGGTGTCTGAAAACATCGAACAAGCGGACAAGATAGAACAGTCATTGCTTGAGAAATTACAGAGTCAAGATACAACATTTGATGATTACATTTCATACCTCCATGACCTTGTCAAAGAATTTCATGGTCAACTATTCTCCACAAAGCTTACAAGTATAATCCCCAAACTTTCTGAGAAGTTCCAGGAAATCCGACCCATACCAGAGACAACAAAACCGGTCACACCCGTGTTTACTGCTGGTCAATATAGCAAAGACGATGTTGCCAAATTACTCGGGAAAATGGGAGCGGAAAAGAAACTAGCGGGTGTGCGAAAAATAAAACCTATGGACATTATATCTCTTTTATCATCAGTGGAATCTACAAGTAAACCGAAGAAACAAGACAAGGATAAGGAATCTGATGTGAAACAAACAATGTCCCTATCTTCCTCTGTCACTGAGGTCAGGGAGTTCACGGTACTAAGTGTTAAAAATGTAATTCATATCTCATCAGATAACTCAGGCAGACTATGGATCAGTGGCTATGATGGGAATCTTGTTCAAACAGATCTACAGGGGAACCAGCTACAGAAGATACAAACCAATGGTGGATACGGCTACCACACAGTCACACCGGACGGGGAGCTGATCTTTACAGACAGACTCAATAAAGTCATCAATAAGTTTACACTGCGTAATCACATAACAAAACTAATTATTACAAAAGACTGGGAACCAATGAGCGTACACTCCTCCCACGGGGACATACTGGTAGGAATGAGGAAGGATTGGGAGGGTAAAGTCACTCGGTACAGCAAGAATGGAAAAGAACTACAAGACATACAGAGGGATGGCAAAGGACAGAAATTGTATAGTTGTCCACACTACATCACAGAAAACATCAACATGGATATATGTGTATCAGACAATTATGAAAAGGCAGTAGTGGTGGTGAATAAATCAGGACAACACAGGTTCTCCTACACTGGTCAGCAATCAGAGTTCTGTCCATGGGGAATATGTACTGATGTCCTCGGTCACATCCTGGTGTGTGATTATGACAGTAACACAGTTCATCTCCTTGATCAGGACGGCCAGCTCTTGTCTCTACTAACCACAACTAAAGAGAACGTATACAGTCCCCTAAGTGTGTGTGTAGATGATTGGAACAATCTTTATGTGGGACAAAGAGACACCAACGCAGTGAGAGTGTACTCATATCTCCAGTGATTCTTACTTTGTGAACACCATGGATATCTATATTTTAGTACATGTTTCACACCTCGAACAAAAGATTTTTGCCCACACCAAATCACTTGGTACACCCCTAGTCCAAGCTTCATGGTTGGGTAACCATGCCATTGTATTTGCAATTATTAGACTAATGATTGGTAGGAATCAAGGACCGGACGTCATGCTTTCTGAACACAGTGTTCAATGGATTGAATTGGTTTGGCACATAACACTGAATAAATTGGTACCGTATATGATTTATATACCACCCCCCAAATATTATAAAGCCAACAAAAACTTTACCAACAGAAACAACAGATAGATATGCTGATAGACATATAGGAGAAGTACAATTTATTTAAAAGATATCTTTCTCTCTCTTCTTTCTTTTCTTTCTCTTCTCTCTCTCTCTCTCTCTCTCCTCTCTCTCTCTCTTCTCTCTCCTCTCTCTCTCTCTTCTCTCTCTCTCTCTCTCTCTCTCTCTCTCTCTCTCTCTCTCTCTCTCTCTCTCTTTTTTATTCCTATGTATCCATTATAACCTATCTGAACGCTGCATTGAAACTAGGATTTAATATGTTTACTCACCATCACAATCTGACATTTCCATCCATCAGGCATATTCAATATACACAGGGATTTTTATATCATTCTACCAGCATATCTGATCTGTGTCTTTTGGTAGTCCGACCCCCCCCCCCCCCAATTCCCCAAATTTCCAATTTCATGATCCTTTTCAGATTTAATATCCAGAAAACATAGAAATCCTTTTTATCTTGTCCGAAAATGCCAAAAGAACAGTATTATTAAGTTCTGAACACAAAATATTTGAAAAGACATGGCAGCCACTCGAAGAATGTGTTAGAAAAAATACCTCATAATTCTTGAAATCTACTCACTTAAAACCCTCACCTGGCCGTAAACAGGTAAATCTCCATGAGGTCCCAATTAACAAACCCAGCCAATACAAATTGCACAATCAAGATAAATACTGATGATCTTGATTGAAGATGAATGCAGAAGGGTAATAAAAAATTAAACTGGCACCACAAAGAAGCTTGGATTTCTCGTGTAAACATGTACTAAGTATGTTAAACTTTTCTCTCGGCCACTCGATTTGGTCCCTCGCTTCGCTAGGCACCAAATCTCTGTGGTACTCGAGAAAATTTACCAACATATGCATAGGATAACAACACACCATACAACGTGACAGTGTACAAATATCTCTACTGATTTGTACTTTGTGAACATCATGGATATCTATGTTATAGAAATAACAACACTCCAACACAGTCATAGTGTACAAATATATATCCAGTAATTCTTACTAAATGTGGACATCATGAATATCTATATTATTGGAATAACAACACACCAACACAGTGCACAAGTTTCTCTAATGATTTCACTTTGTGTCTAATAAATACTGAAATTGGTCAAACTTTGAGGGGGCTTATATTACATCATTTTTAGCGTTCAATATCCCAGGATGGTTTAAATATCCCAGATACTTGGATTACTTACTTGAATGTAGAACACACTTATTGACCTTCAGATATGTGTTGCTGACAATATGAGGTTTTCCTTTAGATGTCAAAATGTATACTTATATAAAACCATTTCTCGAGATAAATTGAAGTCTAGACGTTTTGACATTATGGACTGGTACTACTTCTAGTAAAATATAAAAAGAAAATATTCGTATCTCGTGATCAATTTTTCAAACAATTTATTTGTTAATTTCCACTCTAATTCTACGCAAAAGTTCTCTGAAATTAATGTTAAAGCAATGCTATATACAACTGTCTCTGATGTCAAGACTTTAATCTATCGTGAGAAATTTTCCTGTGTAATAGGAGATCCCGAATGAGCCCCTAAAATTATGTAATAGGATATTCCGGACGAGCCCCCCAAATTATATAATAGGAGATCTATCTATCTAACTCCCATTTTAAACCCAGTTCATTTGGATACGAGGTTCCGGTGCCTCAAATCATCATGAATCATACAAGACAGTTTAAGTTTCATAAATTTATCAACAAATAATAAAAACTGTCTACAGTGGAGGAGTATATTCAACAACTTATACAGATGAGAAAAAGGAGTAGTGGACTTTAACGTTGAATTAACAATAATGAAAATGATACTAAATACTTGTTCAAATATCTAAGAGAAGAATTTCGACCTTGTCCTAAAAAGAAGGGAAATAATTTATACTAACCTAGAAGAGGTTAAGAAAGCTCAAGCAGTTCTTCCGAACTTTGCCACCGACTCACCGAAATACGAACGTGTCCGATTATATATACAGATGTGTAGCCAATCAAATCGCAGCTAACATCTCGCCAATATAAATGAAAGTATCACAAAGCTTTAGAAAATAAACCAAACCCGATCAAAATAAAGGGTATTTAAGGTGAAACATTAAGTAATCTGTATCGATATATGTTGATTCTATTACACCTGTACAACAATGGACTGAACTTAATTGTGGGGCTTATTTACGAGCATGACCTAATATGGGTCAGTTACACCCTTAAAAATTCGCGCAGTGTAAACTAAACAAAACCAGCTTATACTCGTATAAAATACCCCCAAATAGAATGAATTGGAAGCGCATTATACGGGAATAAGTTGGTTTGGGTCGTATGGTATGCTCAAACAAGGCAACTCAAGCGTAGCATCCCCTCGCAACACAAAATTTTAAACAATAGCCAATAGTGACCTTGACCTTGAAAATCAATAGGGTTCACCCTCTCTGCATGGACAACATTTTTGAAAGGTTCGATGATTATCTGATGAATGCTGTGTCTTCTTTCTTGTTCACAAGACATGGAGGCAGTCAAAGTGACTTTGACCCTTTACCTTGAAGATCAATAGGGTTCACTCCCACTCCATGGGAACATTTGTGGAAGGTTTGATGATTTTCTGATGAATGCTGTTTCTTCTATCTTGTTCACAAGGATTTTTGGCAATCGTCAATAGTGATCGTTTGACCTTGAAAATCAATAGGGTTCAACCCCTCACCATGGGCAACATTTGTGGAAGGTTTGATGATTCTCTTATGAATGACGTGTCCTCTATCTAGTTCACAAGAATTTTAGTCTATAGTGACCTTGACCTTTGACCTTGAAAATCAATAGGGTTTATCCTCTATCCATGATCAACATTTGTAGAAGGTTTGATGATTCTCTTATGAATGACGTGTCCTCTATCTAGTTCACAAGAATTTTAGTCAATAGTCCATAGTGACCTTGACCTTTGATCTTGAAATCAATAGGGTTAATCCTCTCTCCATGGGCAACATTTGTGAAAGGTTTGATGATCTGATGAACAAATCAGGACAACACCGGTTCTCCTACACAGGTCAGAAGTCAGAGTTTGAGCCCTGGGGAATATGTACTGATGTCTTCGGTCACATCCTCGCAGTTCATCTCCTTGATCAGGACGATCAGTTATTTTCTGTACTACTCAGAGATCAACAGGACATAAATGATCCCCTCGGTGTGTGTGTGTGTAGGTGACGAGAACAATATTTATGTGGGACAAAGTGACACCAACACAGTGACAGTGTACAAATATCTCCAGTGATTCTTACATTGTGAACATCATGGACATCTATATTATAGGAATAACAACACACCAACACAGTAACAGTGTACAAATAAATCCAGTGACTCTTACTTTGTGAACAATATGGATATTTATATATTATAACTCGCCGGGTCGAATGCCCGAAGAGCTAATGTCATGACACCGGTTTCGACGTCATTGTCACATTTTAAAGAAAAATCTTTAACCTGGGCTATATCTTTTAAACTGAGGGGAATAGGGCTTTGATATTTCATGTATAGATGCTTCATTAAGAGACCTTTGTTTTAGTACCAAGACTTTTGACCTATTGACCTTGACCTTAGACTTTGACCTACTTTTCAAAAATTTTAACCTAGGCTTTATCTTTTGAACTAAGGGGAATAGGGCTTTGCTATTTCATGTATAAGACCTTTTTTGTACCATGACTTTTAATCTAGTGACCTTGACCTTGGACTACTTTTCAAAACTTTTACCCTTGACTATATGTTTTGAATCAAGTGGACAGAGCTTTGATATTTTACATATAGATGCCTCACGATGAGACCTTTGTTTTATTAAAAAGTCTGTTTGACCAAGTGACCTTGAAATTTGACTTGCTATTTAAAAACTTTAACTTTAATTTTTTGAACTTAGAAGAATAGGGCTTTGATATTTCATGTATAGATACCTCAACAGAATACCTTTCTTTTGGTACCAAGATTTTTGACCTAGTGATCTTGGCCTTGCACTTTGACCTCTTTTCAAAAACTTTAACTTGGGCTATATCTTTTGAACTAAAGTAGGGCTTTGACATGTCATGTATAGACACATCATCAGGAGACCCTTGTCATGGTACCAAGACTTTTGACTAGCGACCTTGGACTTTGACCTACTTTTCAAAACCTCTTACCTGTGCTATATTATTTGAACTAAGAGGAATTTCAAATATAGATGCCTCATCAGAAGACCACAACTTTTTGATCTAGTGACCTTGACCTTACACTTTGACTTACTTTTCAAAATCTTTAACTAGGGTTATATCTTTCGAACCAAGGACGAGAAGGCATTGATGATAAACTAACATTATGAATTAAAATGATCTCCAAACACGTACCCGTAAAATATCAGTATGACTGAAGCAGTGTTGTATGCAGTGAACCACGCAAACGGGAAATTTACGTCACCGAGAGAATATTCGTGAGAACGAAAGCACATGTATAACTGATAAGTTGAGTGCAAAATATTAGGGGGCATAGCTTTAAAAAACTAAAAATTGTCAATGAAGTTTCAACTCAAAATATTTTGCTTAAGATTTGATGCTATTGTACTGCATAGGCTACATGTATTGTAATTTTATAATATAACAACTTAAAATAATGAAAAACAGCTTTTAGTTTTGACAACTGCCATTCGGATTATTTCATTCAATTTAGCTCCGAAACCGCACATGCGGAAAACGCGGTGTTCAGTGAGAAAAATGCAGCTTATCAAAGGATCAAATTAACTTCGCCTTTTTGTATTCACAGATTACATCTAAGGTTAACATTGATAATTCAGCTGGTAGATTATTTCAAAGTCAATCATTAAGTACTGCATCAACTTATATTATTTTTTAAACGATAATCTCTGTGACGTATATCTATTCGATCTTTTGATTGGTTACATTCATCAACACGTACGATGTATGTGTGATTTGGAATTTCCCGTTTGCGCAGCTTACTTCATGCAATAATGCTTTAGTTTTACTGATTTTATCGAATTAGAATACAGAAGATATTACACTATAGGCCACACTTTAACCACCTTGGCAACACCTGAAAGGTATTAAGCCTGCCTTTAATAGTTTATAAGATTGGTATATTAATGAGTCCAAACTCCAAGGTCAAATCACAAGCTCAAAAATCAGACATGAGATTACGAGGTCTATAATATATGAAAGCCCTGGCTCAGCATATAAGAAAAGTTGACGCTTTTCCTTGAAGTAGTCAAGGTCAACATTAATTTTTGGTACCAAAGGTTATAGTACAAGGAGTAAGCATATGGAATATAACAGCCCTATCATACATATTTTAACATTTCTAAAAATTTCAAAATTTTCAGACAACCACCAGAGAGACAATGTAGGTGGTAACTTGAATCCACAAATTTCATATGATTTAATGTGGCCTTGATACTTATGAAAAGAATTTGTATACTTAAATTTTCAATATGTTCTAGCTAGTATAGAACTTAAACTTTAATCCTATTATGGATCCACTCTATCTTAGGGTCCCCTGAGGTAAACAAACTTGAATTTGATTTCTATGTAAAACTAATATTATACAGTACACATTCTTGTCTGCTTTGTGCAAATTACTGGCGTTCAGCTTGATTCAATGACATACTGTATAAAACCTTAGTCCATCATGCTAGAATGGTCTCTTATTGAAAGAGGTACAACATGTGTATATAGTGAAAAGTCAGAAATACAAATAGGCGAAAGGTAATCGTGTTAAACGTAATCATAATCCAAAAAACATTATACAAAATCGAGTGTTGGGCAACACGGACCTCCGACAAAGCGAAGGTAGATCAGGTGCCATGGAGGAGTAAGCATCCTCTGCTGAACGTCACACCCGCCCGTGAGCCGTAGTCGAAATAAAGTAAACGGATTACCCGTCGTCAATCTAGTAAAAAAATGACAGTAATAAACAAATAGTATGAAACAAATCATTCAAATATGACTTATTGATACTTTGTAATCGCAAACAAGGTCATTATAGCGACCGTAGAATTTGGCGAAATGATTACTTTAAACGAGATTCGTTATAACCCTCCACTTCAACTTTTTGTTAGTAGTTGGCCTCGCTTTAAAAAATCCGCAATACGCATAGCATGCTCTTGCGTATCGAATCAAACTGCGAGATATACCACCATAAGCAGGTGATAGTGGTATCATTTATTATAGTGTAGTTTGTCAGTCTGCCATTAGAGTCAATGTTGGTAAAATATCCAAATATAAGCAGATCTGTCAGATTATGTGGTGTCCTTTATATCGAGTTCTTCGGGATATATCAAATGGACATAATTGTGAAAATCATGATTGTTAATTGATAACACATCATCTAATAACCTATATGTAAGGTTGAAGGACACGGCAAGTTTTTTTTGTTTTTATCCCGTAACAGTTTTTGTACAAATTCTGCTTCATATGAATATAAAAATCAGTCTGCCAATAAGGGGGCACAATTAGTGCCCATAGGAATACAACGGATTGTTGGAAGACCTGGTCTCCAAATGACATTCAATCAATATATTAGATCTATAAGAAACCCAAGCATGTTCTTAAATTTAACTGTTGCCAAATGTCAAAAAAGCATTTTTGCTACGTTTAGCGCGAAAATGCAAAGATAATATATATTGGTAAATCTCATAAATTCTTTATGGACTACAAATTAAGAAATGGGCAGACACACCAGAGTTGGAATCAAGTGCCTAAGAGGAGAAAGCTTCCCCTGCTGACCGGACACATAAGCAGTGTGTCAG
>CAJDSM010025080.1:6403-17898 GCA_903981925.1 Ostrea lurida | reverse complement strand
ACGAACTCAATCATGGCCAACTACTGTACATCATTATCGACACGGATGATAATAGTATGACAAAGAATACAAATACATATTTACTATAGGACTTTGAATACTACAGTACTCGACACGAGTTTTATGCATGTTCCAGGCAACGCGGTGAAATTTCTTTATCCCGATCAAAAGTTTATATTTTGTGATATTTTAAAAGCCTTTGATAGTCTGGTACAAAGGTATCCTCTACAAATTAGACAAATGGAGTATGTCCAAACATGTTATTAAATGGGCTGAAAACTATTTAACTAACAGGTCACAACGAGTATTTTTTGACAGATTTACCTCTTCTCCAAGATCTACAAATTCAGGTGTTCCTCAGGGATCATTTAGGGCCATGTTTGTTCTTATTATATGTTAATGACATGTAAAGGCAAAGATAACGAACAATGATCAATCTCGTAAGTCCTAAATATAATACAAAAGCAAGTGAAATTTACAAAACTATGTTAAATTATTTGCCGATTGTACATCCTTTTGTGTTATTGCTGATGATGATATGACTAGTTCACCAAAATCACAAATGACCTTAAACTTATACATAAGAAATGGGCCATGGCGGGCCTGGAACATCCTACCCCAGAGTAAACAATCAATTTGTTTACAAGGAGACACAATACTCATCCAAAATAAATTTTGGTATCAATGGTTTATAGTCCACAATGTCAATAACTATACTCATTTGGGAATAATCTTTCCAGTCAGAATGGTGTTTGGAAAACTCAAATATTAAATTATCCAAAAAGCATCTCAAGCCGATTAAACATTTTATGCTTACTAGAATATTCATTAAAACCGCCAATACTTGGTTAAAATATAATACTCCTTTATTCGCCCTGTCTTGGAATACGTTAATATAGTGAGAGAAACCAACCCATTGGAAGATGTACAGGTCACCAAGCACGTCTAATGACTGGACTGAGATTAACTCTTCCAGACAAGCACTTTATCATGAATTAGGATAGGGTAACCTTATCATGTGAAAGAAAATCAAAAAATACCCTATTTTACAAAATGTACTATGGCATTACCCCCATTATCTACAAGAACTACATGCATTGCTATCATGCATGTACTATCTAACATTCAATACTTTAAGAATAATGATAATCTTAAATTTAATTCCAACTCAAGTTAGGACCACATCGTATGTGAATAGCTCGTCAACTACTTAGTTTATGGATGATCTACCAATACACATTAGAAGTCTTCGTTCACTTTCATCATTTAAAATGTATTGCTTGAAACCTAATAAACTTTTTTATTACGGTAAACGCCAAAGTAAGTATCTTTCATTGTCAACCTAGAAATAATGCAAACAAATTAAAAGCAGATCATACAAACCATTTCTTACGTGATGATTCTCTTTGTAATAAATGTGGACACCATACTGAAAATGCTTTTCATTTTTTCTTCAAATGTCCTGAGTTTGCCGACATAAATCTATACTTAGTTTCAGTTCTCAATGAAATGCAGTCCCGTTGGGAAACCGGGTTAGAATAGGTCCTTAGCAGCCCTTACATGTCGTATGAGGCGTCCTTCGGACGAGACCGACAGAAACTTAGATCCTGTGTAACAACAGGTGTGGCACGATAAGATCCCTCCCTGTTCAAAGGCCATGAGCGCCGAGCACAGGCCTAAATTTGCAGCCCTTCACCGGCAATGGTGACGTCTTCATATGAGTGAAATATTCTTCGAGAGGAACGAAAAAACAACAAATAATCAATCAATCAATGAAATGCAACTTACTGTTCTTTATCACTTAATCTACTTTTATAATGGCGATACATGTCTAAATTTTAAATCAATGAAAATTTGTTTATATTGTAAAAAAATATATCCTGGACAATAAAAGTGTTTTGATAAGTTACTCTTATCACTATACCATACATGCACTTACCAATTACGCAACTGCCTTATTATATTTTCTTTTCTTTTTTGTTTTTTGTTTACCCAGTACTGTCTATATTTTCTGTTGAAATATCTACTTGTTCATATATACCTTATTTGTTTCAGTTGTCACTTTGACCTTTATGTAGGAGAGCTAATAATAGGCAGTGCATCCTTCCGATCCCATTCATATTTTTAAATAAAATAGTGTTTCAACTAAATAGTTTCAGATTGCAGTAGGTAACTGGACTGATCCAAAATCGACGGTTTTGCAATTTGTTCATTCTAATATTCATCGATCCAGTATTCTCTCCTTTGCACAGAAACACACTGAAATATTTTTTTAAAACTGGTTGAATTTCCTCTTCAGCAGAGCTACATGTACATGGTACGTGTACACTGTATACTATAGTATATAGTTGTGTTTCGAGGGCGTAAGTTAATTCTTAAGCTCAACAGACTACTTCAAAGTGATGTTTGGTTGTTTGTTTTCGGCCCCGTCGAGTATTATTTCACTCATACTGAAGATGACCACACTGTTGGTGAAGTATCAACAACTTGGATCTATGCCTGGAGTTTTGAGCTATACCACAGTAAGTCATCACCGCGGCCCTTACTCCCAAATTCCGAGCGATTGCGAAGGAACAGGTCCTACCTATGTTTTGTGCTTTTAGGTTTGATGTGACAAGACCTGAATAAGACTCAACCCGTGACATTCTGTCACCAAACGAACGCCCATCGGTTCCGATTCTTGACTAGGTTGAAGTACATCTTCCGAAAATACCCAACAATGTGTGGTTACAATGTAGATCTACTAACCTGAGGAAGCAACAAGACGAAACTCTTCCCTTTTTTTCATTGCTCTGTGAGATACTCTATCAAAGAAACAAGATTGTCCATAAAAGACACCTATATTCTCTTACGTAATAATAACGGTTGTACTATCCAATAACATTCAGAAATGATCATACTTGGCATGTGTGAAGGAGAGCTCAATCTGCTCTGCCATTCCTTTATCACCTCGGGATTTCCACATCAACCATAACTTGAGTATGTCTACTTTACGCCCACACTGACAGTTTTATCACCTGAAATAAAACATACAAGTCGTACAAAACAGATGATATATAAAGATTATATATGTAATATTTTTTTTCTGTTTTGTCACTTAACGACTCTGTCCCAGCTTTAGGGAGAAGGCTTCTGGAGCAATCAAACGCTATCCATCCAGGTTCGTAGGGTCCGTTAAGGCAAACTGAGACATCAATTTATTGAATGAAAAGACGAAGATAACGAACAGTAATCAATTTCGCAAGTGTCAAACAGAATACAAAACAGAGTTGGGCAAACACGGACCCCTGGATACACCAGGGGTGGGATCAGGTGCCTAGGAGGAGCTAATCATCCCCTGTTGACGGGTCACACCCGCCGTGAACCATTTGTCTTGTCAAATTCAAGACAGTAATAACCAAATCGTTAAAACTACCATAAACAATGGGAAATGCTGCCTTTAAACGTGACTGTTAAAACCCTGGAACAATTTGTTTGTAAGTAGCCTGTATCGACTCAAAAACTGATCGTACGCAAAACAATCTCTTCTGTATCAAACAAATTTCATAAAGTACCACAAAGTTAATACATGTATTTGTAAACAGTTGTTTTACATATTCATCNGAATAAATTTCATAAAGTACCACAAAGTTAATATTTGTAAACAGTTGTTTTACATATTCATCAATTTTATGTTAAAACAATATTTAACAGACCACTTGATGTTTCATTCCCAACTGAGTTAGTATACAATCTTTGCAAAAGTAACGTACAGTATCTACTACACATTATCACAATGTCATTTCCAAAACATTAACGGAGAGTCGGAGAAATGTCAATAAACGAGCGAATACGGCGGAATAGTGCTGGCTAAAAGCTTGCAACTATATTAAAGTACCCGATGCTGATAAATAACCCAGTAGAGTAGAGAAACACGTAAAGTAAGTGGGAAAGGGGGTCCCAGGCGAAATCCAATATGGCGGTTAGTTGCAGGCCTTTACTATTTTATAGTATAGAGGGGTAGGACCTTCATCATTTACAAAATTACATGGGGAGAGCCTATGGAATTTACGTATTCCTAGGCCAAGACAAATGGAGAGCTGTAAAACTACTTTGATATCTCTGAGACATGGACTAAGCAGATTCTGACGCAGGCAGGGATATCATTCGCGAATCTGATTTGGTTGGATAAAATATTTGTCGATATTTTCTACATCGTCGCAAACCAGGGGTTATTGTTTCATTCTATTTCACTAAACAAAACAAATTTGTGAAATAGAATGAAACATGCGACGATGTATTTTCTAATGAACGCGTTTTTCTCTTATTCAATAAATGCATTATTAATGGAATTTTGGAATAATTTAATAAAACAATTATTGACTTCTGAAATCGGTTGACCTTTTGATTTATCAACCCTTGGAATGTGATACTCACCTCGGTGAATATCACATTCCCCGGGTTGATAAATCAAGAAGTCAACCTCATCATGATCAGAAGTCAATAATTGTATAATATTGATCAAACAAACACTATACACTAACCAATGTCATAGGATACATCATAATGCTTGTCCGGTTGAAACAGATATTCAGCATTGAACCTGTTACATTCCTCCAAAAATCCCTGAAAGATGAATGGAAAAGTTATGAAAAATTATTTTTCGAAAAGATATTATTTTTCGAAATGTGTCACATACGGTGCATTAAAATTAGTATCATATTTTTAAAGCGAGGCCAACTACTAACAAAAAAGTTAATGTTGCAGAGTTATAACGAATCTCGTTTTAAATCATCTTTTGCGAAATCTACGGTCGCTATAATGACCTTGTTTGCAATTACAAATTATCACTAAGTTATATGTTGAGTGATTTGTTTCATACCCTTTGTTAGACTGTCATTTTCCTACTAGATTTGACGACGGGTAATCCCGTTTACTTTATTTCGACTAAGGGCTCACAGCGGGTGGTGACCGGTCAGCAGAGGATGCTTACTCCTCTATGGCACCTGATCCTGCCTTCGCTTTTATCGGAGGTCCGTGTTCCGTACACTCGACTTTGCATATGAATCTATGTTAACTTCGCCAATTTATAAAATGTTAGTTTACTGTAACATTAATCAGTACATACACATGCACTCTGTCTCAGTGAAGACTATACCACAGAGTAATATAAGTGCGATAAAAATACTAAGTGCACATACCACTAATTAAGGGATGATATTATTCTAATGTTGTGTATAACTTTCATATTATTATATCCCCGCTTCGAAGGATAGGGGATATATTGTTTGACCCCTTTTCGTCCGTCACACATTTTTGTGGTAGCTATATCTCCGAAACTTTATAACAAAGCCACTTAAAATTTTGTATACTGCTTTTTACGGATGAGATGTATTGTTGAATATATTTTCAGATCTAATAGACATCTATTTCGTGTTTGCCGAGAACTTCGAATTTTTCATATGTAGATTTTTACTCAAAATAGGCACATTCATGTACATAAACATGAACTTATTTCTTAAACAACGATTGAAAAATCACATTTTTATAGTTCTCAAAAAGGGTATTACAACACATTGTCTTTTGAAGTCATTTTCGAAAGTAATACCTCATTACATGAGTACAACACAAATCACGGTAACTTCTTATACACCGATGGCATCTATATTTGCATCATTGTAAACCACAAAGCATCCCCTGTCGACCGGTCACACCCGCCATAGGCCTCTTGTCATGACCAGGTTAATGGAGTAATCCGTAGTCAAATTTAATGTATGAAGAACGGCTTAACAATTGCTATGACACACTTCAGACAGCATTTTACCCGATGGCAGACCATACTGGCAAACTATATCGTTATAACGACCATATAATTTGCGAAATGCTGACTTTAAACGTGACTGTTGAAACCCCTGCAACATAATTTATCATTACTTGAAACAACTCTATGGAATTAAGTTTGAACGAGGTTGTTTAGAGAGCAATCCGCAGATTGGTTTCATGATAAGATTATCTCACTCAATGAGTCGATTCAAATGTCTTTTCCGTACACAGACGGTTACAATAAAAGGCCTATATCTCTACGAACATTACAAAGCTGCATAGAACCGGTCGCGGTGGCTCAGTGGTAAAGCTCTGCCTCCGTGAATCCGGAGGTCGTGCTTTCGAACCCCGTGCTCGGCACCCGCCGCGTTAAACCTAAGACAAGAGCTCGGTATTTAGAAATGAGAATCACGAGTCTTTCGGTATGACCATAAAACGGAGGCCCTGTTGAAGCATGTGTGGCACACAAAAGAACCCTCACTGCTAAAAGCTATGAGTGCTAAGCATGGGTCTGAATTTGCAGCCCTTCACCGACAATGGTGACGTCTCAATATGAGTGAAATATTCTCGACGGGACGAAAAAACAACAAATAATCAATCAATCAATCAACAAAGCTGCGTGTGTTAAAAACAGGAAATGGATTATTTATTTAAGTTAAAATGAATTTATTATCTAGGTACATTGAGATACAAGCAATGGTATATATATGGTATATATATCCCCGTACTTTTTTTAATAACCCCAGATCTATAATATTGTCTCTGAGTTTTGTTACGGGGGATAAAAAGAGTTGGTTTGGAAAACGATGATGAAAAACTTTTTTCCGATGCCTTTCGCATTTTTTAATCAGATCATTGGGCATGGTAGTTATAATGTACCATGTCTACGTGTAAAGTATTCAAAACTAATTCAAAAACAGCTGGCTTAAAGAGGCACTTAATGGATGTTCATTAAAAGGATTGTAATTCTATACCTTTGTCTTTGTCAGAAATAATGAACACTGGATGAGACCCGTACTCATTTTATGAATATTCCAAGCAACGGAATCTGCCCTGAAATGAAATAACAATGCATTAAAACAACGGTCTCTTCGTATAGGCATGAATTGTGGTCCTTCGTCAGCTAATCTGTATTTATATATTAACGAGGCAGAATATATTCAAAAGCTTCTACATATGAAGAAAAAAATTCTTGCTAAATATGCCCTTCATCTCGGCAATTAGGTAAATCGTTTTATCTAACAACAATACAAATTTTTACTCATGTCAATATCCCAATGGACATTATCACCGTTTGCCACACCTGCTTCGTACCTCATGAATAACGGGTTTTCATCGTCAACTTCCCATATTCATGTAGCACTATCCCATTATCACTGGCTGCAATAATGTAGTCCTCTCCAATTATTTTTATTCTGACGTTTTCGGGAGAGGGCTACAATTCTATAGGATTTTCGTAATGGGTCAAAATATTTTGCTGAATAATCTATAATACGCAACATATGATTATCTGCAATGTTTTACATTAATAAGGATACCTACGTTTTGCTAGGGCATGTCTATCTAATGTGTTTTTCTCTAGATATCTTGCACAACGTGTTAAAGTCTTCGTCTGCTCCGCCACGCTTGTTATTGCGAGATCTCGAGGTGGATCTACTCTAAACCAAATGGCAATCAGCGGGAAAATTTAGTTGTCATGAACTCGAACTATTCCAATCCAAACAAGATGTGTTTGTGAAACACGAATGCCCCCGTATTCCACATGCCAGTGGAAGGGGCTAGTCATAAGGATTATGCATGTGAAATATGAAAGGTTTATCCCTTACCATTCAAGAGTTATAGCCAATGTTAATTTTTTAATATGTAGGTCAAATCAATCAAGGTCAAAACATTTTGGTACCAGATAAAAAGGTTTGTCATAAGGAATACACATGTGAAATATGAATGCCCTACCTCTTGTCATTCAAAAGTTATGGCTAATGTTAAAGTTTTTGAAAAGTAGGTCTAAGTTCAAAATCAAGGTCAGGAGGTCAAAAGTCTTGTCATAAGGAACATACATGTGAAATATTAAAGCCCTAGTACTTACCATTCAAAAGTTATAGCTAAGGTTAAGTTTTTGAAAAGTAGGTCAAACGTCAAGTTAAGGTCAGGAGGTCAAAACTTTTGGTACCCATGGAAAGGTTGTAATAAGAAACATACTTGTGAAATATCAAAGCCCTAGTACTTATCATTCAAAAGTTATAGCTAAGGTTAAAGTTTTTGATAAGTAGGTCAAACTTCCAGGTCAAGGTCAGGAGGTCAACAATGTTGGCACCCACGGAAAGGTCTTGTCATAAGAAACATATATGTGAAATATCAAAAGCCCATTCAAAAGTTATAACTAAGGTAAAGTTTTTAAAAGTAGGTCAAACTTCAAGGTCAAGGTCAGAGGTCAAAAATTTTGGTACCCATGGAAAGGTCTTGTCATAAGGAACATAACAGTGAAATATTCAAAGCGCCTAGTACTTACCATTCAAAAGTTATAGCCAAGGTTAAGTTTCAGACAGAAACTGACAGTGACAGAAGACAGAATGACAGACAGGAGGAAAAACAATATGCCCCCCGATCTGTCTTCGATCACGGGGGCATAAAAAATTATATGGTGGCATAAATAATTACACTCTGCTAATATTTTTCTACCTTAATAAGCCGATGAATTCGCTCTTTCTTCCGTACCCGTGCATTGAGGTAAACACTACCTTACATGGGACCCAAATATGAATCGAGATATTGCTATATGTAAATTGTTTAAAATAGTCGAATAAAGCCTCAAAAATCGTATGTTGCAGACTAGAAATTTATTTGAAGACTAAGAAATATGTTATATTGATTTTTAATTACCTAAAGAAAACTAGAAAATGTTTAGATCGAAATTGTTGCGGGAGTGAATCACTCTCGCATCTGCACCATTTCGGAGATCCTATGGAATTGTAGCCCTCTCCCAAAATAACAAAAGAGGGCTACATTATTGCAGTTACATTATCACCTGCATTTGATGGTTATGTCTTTCAACCGATTCGATATGCATGTTCAGCTCAGGAACCATTTCAAAATCGAATGTCAATGCTACAGAAGTTTCAAAGTCTCGTTTAAAGTAAGAAATTCACTAATTCTATGATCTTTCTAACAATGAATGACTAACGAATTTATTTGCAAATACAACCTGTCCTGCATAATTTTTACCATATGGTAGGCCGTTCTTTACATGGACTGATTTCTCTGTTTACCAGATCAAGATATAGGGCCCGTGGCGTATGTGACTATTCAACAGGGGATAATTTCTCCTCCTATGCACTTGATAACAAATCTGTTGTCTCCAAGGGTTTGCCCAACGGTCCTCTTTATAGAAACTTATCTCTGTTCATACCTTCCATGAACCATATACATGTATCTTGATCGGGAAGACTGGGTAATCCGTAGTCAAATTAGTATGTAGAAAAAGAGCTGAAGGGCAAAGATAAAGAGCAGTGATTAATTTCGCAAGTCCCAAACAGAATATGAAACAAGAGTCGGGCAAACACGGAACTTGGATATGTATACACCAGAGGTGGGATCAGGTGCCTAGGAGGAGTAACCATCCCCTGTTGACTCGTCACATTCACCGTGCGTCCATTGTTTTGATCAGGTAAATGGAGTAATCCGTAGTCAAAACCGGTATATGAAGAACGGCCTAACAATTGCTATAAAATAGATCAGGCAGCATTTTACCCAATGGCAGGACATATTGGCAAGCAAGAACGTCATAACACCATAGGATTTGCGAAAGGCTGACTTTGAGCGATACTGCTGATGTACCTGTACTATTCATCTATTTGTCAGTAGTCTGCCTCAAATTAAAAATAGATAATACGCAGAAAAGTTCTTGCGTTTAGGAACATAAAAAAGAACATATGCAGTGATTGGGAATATCGCTACGTACTAGAAGTTGACGATGGAGACGCTGAAGTCATCCCGGTTGTCATAAAGTTGAGTCGTGGTATCTTTCATTTCGAGTTCGGCGAGATATCGAATCGTCATATAAATGAAAATGATTATTGATACAATCTAAATCTCGAGTTGAAGACCACGGCAAGAGATTTTCTCTTCACTTGTAGAAGTTCTTATATAAATTCTGCCTCGTATGAANTTTTCTCTTCACTTGTATAAGTTCTTATATAAATTCTGCCTCGTATGAATAGAGAAACAGGTTAGTTAATATAACCTTACTCATAAGTCTCTCATAGGTGAGGCTCTCATGTGTCATAGAATATTTTTTTAGGGGTAACGATATTTTTTGTATCAAAGTTCTAACATTGTGATCTTGGAGCTTGACTTAATTTAATGAAGATGTAATCTTATAAATATTTCATGAACTGTTTAAGGTTAATTGGTAGTTTTCCGCCTTCGGTTTTAATTTCATAGTACATGTATTATAATTATATACTTGATGAATATGATTATTTTTTAATCACAGGTTCTACAGATACAGTGCTATATGCCCCTTTGCATCTGTATAAACGATATACCCACAGGCAGTAATCACAAAGTTCAGGGAACGGGTAAAGCAACAAACTTGGGATGTAAACACTAAACTTGCTACAGGNTGGAACGGGTAAAGCAACAAACTTGAGATGTAAACACTAAGTTTGCTACAGGTATTGTATAATTGCATATCAGCAGATAACTTGCAAATATTTTTTTAAAAATCTTATTAGAATATCCTTCAAAATAAACCGAGTGAAAGGCTTTGATTTCATTCTTGTATCTTAAAATTATATAGGTATGTTACCAGGTGGCTAAGAGGTATCACGTGCCTAGCTACTATAGCCGCTCTTAACATACCCAGGATATCAGAAAAAAAGGTATGAAGAGCAAAAAAAGAGAAGTCGGAGGACATCTTGTAAACATTCAATATGTGATTGATTATGTATTGTTTAACATCACTTTCAAGAATAATTCCTCATAAGGATCCAGTGAGGTGGTTTTAAAAACAACCGCGCAATAATCAGCTTCTATTTTGAGCATTTTAATGAACACAATTTCTACTTACATGCATTGCTTTATGCAATTATAGTAACATGTATATTTAGAGTTAATGAATCTGTATATGACTATCTGTACATGTGTCAGTGGTCTTTGTAAACTGTCAAGAGATTTTTTTTAAACATCATACCCTTGCAGTATTTCTTTAGTTATATGTAAAGGATTTCTACTTGCATTGCATTGCTTTTATATAATTAGTATATTTAGACTTGAATGTTCTGTACATGTAGCAGTGGCCTTTAAAGACTGTCAGGAAAAAATGTTAGACATCATACTTACTCCCTCCCCCCTTCTTGCAGTATTTCTGTATTTTATTTGCATGTCTAGACCATTATAATCAATATTTTCAATTGAAACTAAAACACTCCTTAATAATCATAAAAATTAATCTCCAGAATAACCAATCACCTGTGAACTCCATTCATTATATCCCGGTATTTATCCGATAATATCACGCCTCCGCCCCAGGCAGCCTGAAAAAAACCCAACAACAAATAAACCTTAATGAGTGATGACGGAGCAATAAAGTTCAAGTATAACATTATCTGTCACCATATTACATACGTCCATATGTATCATTATCTGTCACCATATTACGCATGTCCATATGTATCATTATCTATCACCATATT
>CAJDSM010025079.1:21877-35148 GCA_903981925.1 Ostrea lurida | reverse complement strand
GGTTATTTTGTCTGGTGTTTGGTGAACCTCTTCAGACCTTACCTACAGTTTGGTAGTTTATCTGTGTTTGGTGAGCCCTTCAGACCTTACCTACAGTTTGGTAGTTTATCTGTGTTTGGTGAGCCCTTCTAGACCTTACCTTCAGTTTGGTAGTTTGCCTGTGTTTAGCGAAGCCTTTTCAAACCTTACCTTATCTGTATTTTGTGATCACTTCAGACCTTAACTACAGTTTGGTAGTTTATCTGTGTTTGGTGAACCCTTCAGACCTTACCTTCAGTTTGGTAGTTTGCCTGTGTTTAGCAAGCCTTTTCAAACCTTACTTCAGTTTGGTAGTTTATCTGTGTTTGGTGAACCCTTCAGACCTTACCTACAGTTTGGTAGTTTATCTGTGTTTGGTGAACCCTTCAGACCTTACCTACAGTTTGGTAGTTTATCTGTGTTTAGCGAGCCCTTCAGACCTTACCTACAGTTTGGTAGTTTATCTGTGTTTGGTGAACCCTTAGACCTTACCTACAGTTTGGTAGTTTATCTGGTTTGGTGAACCCTTCAGACCTTACCTACAGTTTGTAGTTTGTCTGTGTTGTGAACCTTCAGATCTTACCTACAGTTTGGTAGTTTATCTGTGTTGTGGTGAACCCTTCAGACCTTACCTACAGTTTGGTAGTTTATCTGTGTTAGGTGACCCTTCAGCCGTACCTTAAGTTTGGTAGTTTGTTGTGTTTGTGACCCTTCAGACCTTACCTTCAGTTTGTAGTTTGTCTTGTGTTTTGTGAGCCCTTCAGACCTTACCTACAGTTTGGTAGTTTATCTGTGTTTGGTGACCCTTCAGACCTTACCTACAGTTTGGTAGTTTATCTATGTTTGGCGAGCCTTTGACCTTACCTACAGTTTGTCCTATTGTTTAGATGCCTTTCCATGATGAACACCATTGGCATGCCCTTCAGACTTGCTTGCATGTTCCTTCTGTGTTTGGATGCTTTGAGGTCATGACTTCAGTTTACCTATGTTGTTAGAGGACCTGACATCTAGTTTATCTGTGTTTGGAGGTCCTGACATTCAGTGTATGGGTTTGAGCACCTTTCCTTTGGTTTATCAATGTTTGGAAGCCCTCAGGGCCTTACCTCCAGTTTATGTGTGTTTTGGAAGCCCTGAGGACTTGCTTCTAGTTTGTCTGTGTTTTGTTGCCTCAGGGACTTATCTCTAGTTTGTCTGCCCTCGGCCTTACCTCTAATCTGATATCTATGTGTTTGGATGCCCTTGGGCCTTACCTCTAGTTTATCTATGTGTTTGGATGCCCTTGGGCCTTACCTCTAGTTTATCTATGTGTTTGGATGCCCATGGCCCTAATTTATCTATGTGTTTGGATGCCCTCTGGCCTTACCTATAGTTTATCTATATGTTTGGAAGCCCTCGGGCCATACTCTAATTTATTTATGTGTTTGGATGCCCTTGAGCCTTAGCTCCAGTTTCTCTATGTGCTTGGAAGCCATTGGGACTTGCCCCCAGTTTATCTATGTGCTTGGAAGCCCTCAGGACTTACTTCTTAGTTATCTATGTGTTTGGAAGCCCTAGGGCCTTACCTCCAGTTTATCTGTGTTGTTGGATGCCCTCAGGCCTTACCTCTAGTTTATCTATGTGTTTGGATGCCCTCGGGACTTACCTCTAGTTTATCTATGTTTTGGATGTCCTTGGGCCTTGCCTCTAGTTTATGTGTTTGGATGCCCTAGGGCCTTACCTCTAGTTTATCTATGTGTTTGGATTCCTCAGGTCTTACTCCAGTATTATCTTGTATTTGGAAGCCCTCGGGCCTTACCTCCAGTTTATCTATGTGTTTGGAAGCCCTCGGGCCTTACTCCAGTTTATCTATGTGTTTGGAAGCCCTGAGGAAGGAATAGACAGCTGCTGGAACAGATCTGTAGGCTGGATATATCACCCTGTAACAGATAATGTGTACATGTGATGGTCAGTCCCGAAACAAACACTACAGTGCAATTCTGTGTTCTAAAAGTTTAGAAGTTCTATTTATTTCTTTGAGACTGTCAAACATACAGTATGTAAAGAGGAGTAGTGAATTTTCAGTGATAGAAGTAGTCTGAATCTATCAATAGCAAAACACATGTACAAGGGTAGTTCTAAAAAGTTGAATATAAATTTAAATTATATAATTCTTGATAATATCCTGAAAATCCATTGTGTCTACAAATTTGTTCGGACAGCTCTCATAGAATATTGTTTACAATAGAATGTACAGGTATAGTATTGTCTCTCAGATTTTGTGTAACATGTACTTTTGCTTGTCAAAAGAAACATTTTTATTATTTGTCTCTCATCTGTGGCATTCATAACAGAGAAAAGACATTCATCCTAAATTGATGTTGTTGGCATTGTGTTACAAATGTAAATTTTATCTTCATCATTTCATGCTGGAAATGATTAATTACCCTAAATGTAGAAATTAAGCAAAAGTAATGCTGCGTCGAAACAGACAACATGTAGAAATGTCATTACCTAAGATTTCACTGATTTCTTCGCTAGAAGGGAGAGTATCCTGCAAGGCATATTTCCGTATTTCGTCTACAATATTAGTGTATGGAAATTCTGAGGGTGACTCTGTCCTAAAAAAACAAAAACATTTTTAAAAAATGCAATCTCATGTGTTGTACGTACATGTACAGTAAACGTATTATATTTTGCTGTGGATTTAAGCAATTTTGGCGAGAAGACTACTGGTACTTCTGCTAAATCAAGTACACCACAAAGCATGCAGTATGACAAACAAAAGGGGGAGTGAACATCTGCTAAATTAAGGCCACGTCAAATGTTAAAAAATCAAATTTCCGCTACATACACTTCTGTGCAACAAATAAGGTCACAAAACAATTTTTCACTATATTTTTCACATACATGTAACATACACATAAATATAACATGTTTACAGTATATGTAGCACTAAACAGAGCTGCGGGTAACGAGTTTGGCTTTCAATCTTATCTATATATAAACCTCAGTGACTAATTCTCACACGACTGGCCGTCATCTCGGTTTCAACTTTCTTCTCTTTGTATCTTTGGCTTTTATTTCCTCTCTTTCTTTCATTCTTTCCTGGAGGCGATCACAGAAAGATTCTATATTTAATTCTCGTGGTTCCCTCAGAGCCAGGTCCACGGCGTAACTCTGAAATATTGCCCGTCACAGCGGAGGGATGGTAGTGTGTAATCTTGGTAATCTGTTCAACTAATTCCTGTAAAAATAATGCGATTCATTAAACTGTGGAAATTAAAAATCCTGACCTAAATACAAATTTTTTTTATATCTGTTAAATCTCTTTAAAATTTCTGTTACAGAAATCAAAACAATACGGGTAATTTAAAATTCACTAATACTCACTATTGAAAAGATTTTTCTCATATTTTGCTATTCACATGTAATAAAATATTCTTATTACAAGTTCCAATATAGAGCTAGCCTGCATACACAAATTCTTTACTGTTTTGTAGTTCGATTGTATCTAGAGGTCAAATTACTATGCTGAAACTTTTCAGGAAATTGACTGAATAGTTTTTATTTGGGGTTATTACAATGCATAAGAAATTTCTGAAGATGTGAGAAATAACTACAAGTGAACCTCATTATCTGAACTCCATGGGACCAAGAAAATATGTTTGATATCCATGGATTCGAGATATCATGAGTAAAAATACTCAGAAAATAGTGGCTGGACCTCCAATTCAGTCGACATATCCATGGTATTCGAGATATCAGAGTTCGAGATACCGAAGTTCAACTGTATGCTGATATTTGTACATATCTGTACAGTATCGTCTGAATTATATAATAATCATTTTAATCAGGTAGAAGTATCCTAAGACATTTTTTAAACATTTTACTTACATATATTTTCAAACTTAGTTAAAACAACATATCTAGTATGTTATAAAACTAACTGTCAAATCTTGATATCACTTTGGTTGTAGCAAATAAAGCAGCAGGAGCTATCTCGCATGGCCCCGCCATTGCATAAGATCCGCACTACCAAACTGTAGGTAAGGTCTGAAGAAAAAAAGGAAAAGGGAAAAAAAAGAATTAACAGCAATTAAAAAAAGGTTCCTCTACCAATTGAATTAACTCCCCCATGAAAAGGAAGTTTTGTCAATGGGCATTTTCAATTAAAGAAAACAATGTCTCATTGTCTGCACAAGGTGAGGTTTTAATATTTCACACTTGCCTCGGGCCACACCCACAGCCATCACCATCCCCGTCCAGTGGAAAAACCCTTACATATACATTAATAGTATATCATAGTCTCTGTACGGTTCCTGGATATAGGCTTGGTCTATAATGGAACCAATGTAAAGTTCTAACAGGGGGAAATGCAACAGACCAGACCCATGCAAGAATTACCTGGCTGGGTTCCCTGCAATCTCCAGTCAGTATTAGATGTCCGGGACTAGACAGGTAAAATTTCTGAAATTTAACCAAATAAATAGAAAATTAATAGGAAAAATTATTCTTTAATATTAATATACCCAATTTTATTATCTTTTCTATTCAATTTCTATTTTATTGATTTTAAAAAATTCAAGATCCTGTGGTCAGACCTACACAGCGTACAATTGTTATTTTTTATCATCCCTTTAATATGTTTTTTATTTGTAACTTATCATGTTGTTCATTATTATTTCCTAGGGATAAATATATTTCTTTTTCTCTTTGATATGTTACTGGGCATTCGACTTGGTAATTTGAATACCCCGCAATAAACCAACCGAAATCTTGGTGGTAATTATAGATATATTCCTGTAATTATATAGTATATAATCAGATAATGTTTTCAACTGAATATTATTTGCCAACCTGGGAATGAATAAAGTGTTAATATATATACATGAACACAAGTATAAACACTTCTTAAAATGTAATATAGTTGCATGTAAAGTTGTTTTTCTCTATATACAGAGGGAAACCAAGAACCACACTCCACGATTATACAGAACCATATAATTATCACAAGAGGACACAGTACACAGAACTACATCAAATACCACCAAATAACATAGCATAGAGAACCAGAAACTAGTGCCGGAGCCTGATTAATATTCACATCAGGCGGCTAGCCTTGCTTAAAAAATAAATTCGCACCCTTCGAGGGCAGTCCGCGGGAAGAGAGAGATAAAAACTCCTGCATGTGAAAAATGCCGAAGCTCGAGGTACATACCGAGCCCAACATTTAGACTCGGGGTGTAAAAAACGCAAAAAAACCCCCAAAATCCACACACTCCCCACCCCATTTTTTGTAGGAGAAGTGAATGTAAATCCCCAATTCCGAGAAACAACAAGAAAACCCTTCAACACTGTGAGTTACAAAATCTAATTTTTGCACTACATAAAATAGTTTAACAAAATAAATTATGAGATAAGCCCTAAATGAGTTAATTACAATACAAAGTTATACAATTAAACTCTAATAAATCATAGCAATATTATGAAACAGTTATCGACTAATAACGGGGTTCAATGTCAACCGTCGCGAAAAGTCAGCACAAACACGGGAAATCCACAAACCAGAAAGTCAACATCACGGGAAATCACGAATAGGAACGTCACACTAATTTGTTCTTCGCGACGGGATGCACTCACGAAAAGGAAAGGTCATCCACCTAACGGGAAGTCCAACACAAAATCACAGGACATGGATATCAGACAAGGAAGACAGTACGTAACACATTTACGAGGCACACCCAATAGATTCCAGCAAGGAACAATAACCAGACAATTAACCTATATAGTCATTGGTTAGCTGGGCAGAGAGCAGGGTTACCCCACCCGCACTTTGGGGTCTCTTGAGTGTGGAGGAGTTTACACCTCAACACAACTCGTAAAATTTCTTCCGTACCCCCTTGCGATGACCGAACCTTGGTTGTCCCAGTTCAAGTAAGTACCCTCTCTTAATTCTAAATTTCACCGAAAGAACTTTGCAAAACCAATATCTATAATCACGACCAAGAAGGGGCATACCGCTCGCAAAACATAAAACTTAGCTAATTCATAGACAAGCCAATATTACTTGCACGTTATCACATACACCAGATATATATTTTGTCATGGCTCGGAACTATCTCAAAAAAGAAAACCAGAGGGGGAACACTCAATTCCCACCAAACAAACCCAAGACGACACAATCTCCGCGCCTGCAGGAACACCAAACCTGCTAACCCGCCAAACGTCACACCCCTCTGAATCCCACCCAGCTTGATACGGCATAAAACCTTGGGTCGTGGTGCCTTCGAACAGGGCTTACTGCCAGAGGATGTAAATCTAGATAAGCCATCACCGGGACGCTTATCATACGACTGGTGCATCTGTAACAAATCAGACTGGTGGCCAACATCAACAGTCTCCACCGAAAGCATGCGCACTCTCACATGGAGTGTCCACACAGAACCTCAAAACAGCCTCCATGCAAAAACTGATCTCCCGCCTGGAACAATCCAGACTCCCCAACACAAAACACTGGAGTGCGACCACATCTTCGGAGATCTTGTTATCAGCATTCAGGAACTGACCAACCCTCACGTTATGTTCCGCCGGGATACGTGCGAACACCTATCCACACCGGTCAGAACCATGCCCCCAACGCAGACAATCCTGATACCATGGTCAGATGCCTCGACCTCAGGTCAAACACTGCCAACCAACTGGTACCCCTGACTGCTCACTACCACCCACCATAACCTATCATCCGAATCCTCAAAACATTGGTGGAACCGGATCAATATCCAGAGTACTTGCGTGCCTCAAACAGTTGTGTCCAGATCAACTATTCACAGAGTTACCGACAAGAAGTCATAATCATTAGGCAAACAACACAAGCCTGCGTCCCCTAAAGCCTACTACATAACCTATCCGCATGTCCCCGGTAGCATCCTGGTCTTGCAACCCCGTGTTCCCCAGAACCACTAAATCACTACCCTGCCAACTGAACACCTTAAACCTGTCCGACCAACAAACCTCCACTGCCTAAACCCCCGACACACTACCACTCTGTTTCACTGCATCTCAACCCCATGAACACCACTGTCCAACAACCTGATACTGAAGCACTGGAGACACTTAAGGGTTTACGGAGCACTTGCCCCCGACCGAATTTGAAACTCCAGTCCCTGAAAGGTAGACGCAATAGACCTTGCAACTGATTAGGCAACTCGTTGACACCACTGTTACCTACTGACCCTGCTACACTGAAGCCCCCCTAAGGGTTTTAACGGAGCATTGCCCCGACCTAGATTTGAAACTCCAGCCTTGAATATGAAGCAGCTGATACGCACTGACTGTCCCTACCATCAGACCTACAGCCCCCTATATGGACCATGCCTTAACCAATGGAGATCTAAAGAACCTAGAACCTGCCACTACATGTCCGTCAACATGTCTGAAATGGGCGAGCGACCAAAAACAAACCTGCATATTGTCTGCATTGACCTATCTATCTCACTTTAGCTGGGACCCTAGCAACTGAGACGTATCACTGACTGCCCCTGGAAAGCGTAACTGGTGACTGGGGGTCTCCTCGGAGGAAATTTCTTGCAATGTGCGGACAGGCATGTGCTGGGATTGGTCCTGAATATCACTACCCTAATGTCAAGTTCCCCCTCACCCCAAATAAGCAAGGCTAACCGAGGAAATGATCTCCCGTATCCCAAACAGAACTCCCCATCACTGCACAATGGGCCCTCTTTAAGCCACTGGCCTGATTCGCTAAATGGCCAAGCTGTTTTAAAATCATTCTAAAACCCCTCACCCAGCCACCTGGGTGCAATTGACATCAGCTACTAAACGAACAGTAGCAAATCCGATCTAAATGTTGTAACAAGAACCTCGAACACGTACAAACCGTGCTTCCCGAGTTTGTAAAGAGGGCCAGCTGATGAAGTACGGTAGAGCTGAATCTGAGCTGATCAAAGGGTCTTTCCTACCGTAACAGCTGAGCTCACTTCCTCTAATTGGGTCACCTGATAGTACCTATGGTCCTAACGGATCCCCCCTTGATTGGCCAGAACCTGGCAGAATCAATTCCCCCCTCGCACTGTTTATCCTGGTCAAGTCCAAGAATCCCCCTGTGGCCACGCATTCCATTCTTGGATACCCGACACACCCCACGGGCCGTCATCCCCGAATACGCCGTGGACCTGGCTCCTGGAGGCCAACGAAAAAGCCAAATCTCACTAGAAACTTCAATAAAGGCAACTCTTCCTGGTGATCGCTCCAAGGAAAAGAAATGAAAGAAAGGAAGGAAATAAGCCAAAAGATACAAAGAGAAGAAACAGTTGAAACCCGGCGACCCCGGAGGATGACGACGATACCCTCACCACCAGTCTGGGTGTACGTGAAGCCGCCAAGCTTAACCTCCTGCTTCGAGTCTGCCTTACCCCAAACGATGGGCCCTCTTGTGTATAACTCATAAGATACCGATCGATTGATGAAGCCCAAACATTCATAGTGACCTTGAGGCACGTACCTGCACCAGAAAACCACGCCAATCGGAATTAAATTCCTGCCAAACTAAAAACCTGAGTTTACAAGGCACATATCCCTATCAAATAGTCCAAGGCAATATAAACAACAAAATCAGTTCACCCGAAATTCCTAAATTTCCAATATGGCTCCCACCTGCGACCACGCGGCCTCCCGCTATGATAACGCGGCGCAGGTGGGCTAAATCCCATAATCTCGGTTCGGCCAATAAAGGTGTTGCTCTAATATCAAATGACGCAAGAAAACACTTTAAGAACATATATTTCACAAAAGCTACACAGACTAACAAAGACCACACATAAACAAGGCCGCAAGTGCGAGCTCTATAATAACACATGCCGCACCCTTCGACAGTCCACGCGGGAAGAGAGAGATAATCCGCACGAGTCGAGCTCGGAGTACACCGAGCCCGACCGGAAACCGCAACAAAACACCCCCAAAATCACTACAACATGGAAGATTCGAGCTCCCCTTTTGGCAACGAATATTTTTATAAGATTTTTGAAGATAGGTTTTCTAATGGGATCTGACCACAAGGTTACCCTATCTGTTTCTAGTCTAAGGTGTGTCAAATTTTAATAACTAATAGCCGATAGAATGACGAACCCCCTGTGGTTCTGACGACGGTTCGCCAGCATGGTGTGATTTCAGTAAGCGCTTGCAAGCGGTGGTTTTCTATAGAATACAGTGATTATAATCCAAGATCAGCTAGCTGTCTTACCCTTTGGGAATAATAGGATCCCTGGAAAATAGTGCAATGTAAGCTGCTCATGGTTATTTAAGGCCTATCGAAAATCAAAGTCCAGCCCTCACAAAGGTGTAATGGAATTCGACACTCATAGGATCTCAACCCCGTGTAGGAGTTTTCGCCCAAGAAGGTTTGTCCCTAAAAACCTCCCAGTTTAATTGCACAGGAATGGTACAACTGCATTTACAGAATGGTCCATTGTACGCTGGCAGGCTTATTCCTGTTTAGTGGTTTGTATCATAGTATCCTGTAAAACATGTTAATAAAATTTAATGTGGTGTTACAATATAAATGGTGCAAGAATATAAATTTAATAATGTTCGATAAATAAGGAATTTTGTTTCAAGTGATGCAATAACTTTTAAAGTTTGTCGCGAAGTCCACGACAGGATAGGTAAATTGTTGTTTATGAAAGGGGGGCGGGGGGGTCTAGCACTTGACTTGGTAAAATTTTGAAAATGAAGTTTGTAATGACCTTTTTTTATTGACCAACCCGCTCGAGACCCCCCCCTTTTAAATTTTTATTTCAAAGGGTACTGGTTGCGAACTATCTATACGTGAAATGCTTAGTTTTATTAATAATTTTTAATCAATGTTAATTCAGAGTATAAACGAGGATATAATGTGTCCCCCTTTCGTCAGTTTTGGGCAGATAACTAGGAGTCATGTGCTCCGAAAAGGTGTGCGATGTTGTTGAGATTGAGAGGATCCAGTTGAATACAAGGTAACTCTTAGATGTCTTGGGTGAATAAGAGCGTATAATGTTGGGAGGGCCCAGGAAAAAGGAGCGAAGCCCCCGGAGCTCTTGGGTATTTAGAGCTTTAAAAAGTTACTTTTTAGGGAGGAGGTTAATCATTTTCTTATTTCTAGGTTAGTATTGATCACACCGCCAAAATAAAATCTCTGAGGCGCTTAATCCCAGCCGAATATTAAAAGTATAATACCGAACGAGACACACATGCTCTAATTTAAACTGTACATGTACACAACCACCATGGAATGACGAATTAAGAGGGGGCAATAAAAAGTAATTATTATGTTTAAAAAAAAAAATGTTTTTTTGTATTGTTTAGGACAGAGTCACCTCAGAATTTCCAATACCACTAATATTGTAGACAGAAATACGGAAATATGGCTTGCGGATATTTCTCCTCCCTTCTAGCGCAAAGAAAAATCTTGCAAAAGTTTTGATTTGGTGTGAAATGTGTTATTACTGAAGTGAAATTCATTATGGATAATTTATTGATCTGCATCTTACTAGTGTTGTTGTTTCCTCGATCGCTCAGAGAACACTTACTGATATATTTCTGCATTTAATTTCCTAAGAAACCAATTATTCAACATGGGGTAAATAATAAAATAGTTGAAGGTCAATGATCTCCAGCAAATAGATAATTGATTGAGAATAAAACAAAATTATAACATATTATAACGACAAATGCCCAATCAAACATCAATTTAGGATTGAATGTCTTTTATCTCTTGTGTTGAATGCCACAGATGAGAGACAAATAATAAAAATGTTTCTTTTGACAAGCAAAAGTACATGTTACACAAAATCTGAGAGGACAATACATATACCTGTACATTCTATTGTAAACAATATTCTATGAGAGCTGTCCGAACAAATTTGTAGACACAATGGATTTTCAGGATATTATCAAGAATTATATATATTAAATTTATATTTCATTTTATTAGACTACCCTTGTACATGTGTTGCTAATAGATTCAGACTACTTATCACTGAAAATCACTACCTCCTCTTTACAATACTTGTTGTTTGACAGTCTCAAAGAAATAAATAGAACTTCTAAACTTTTAGAACACAGAATTGCACTGTAGTGTTTGTTTCGGAGACTGACATCACATGTACACATTATCTGTTACAGGGACTGATATCTCAGCCTACAGATCTGTTCCAGCAGCTGTCTATTCCTTCCTCAGGGCTTCCAACACCATAGATAACTGGAGGTAAGGCCGAGGGCTTCCAAACACATAGATAACCTGGAGATAAAGCAGGCCGAGGCTTCCAAAAAAGATAAACTGGAGGTAAGACCTGAGAGAATCCAAACACATAGATAAACTAGAGGGGCCTAGGGCATCCAAACACATAAACTAGAGGCAAGGCCCAAGGACATCCAAACACATAGATAAACTAGAGGTAAGTCCCGAGGGCATCCAAACACATAGATAAACTAGAGGTAAGGCCTGAGGGCATCCAAACACACAGATAAACTGGGGTAAGCCCTAGGGCTTCCAAACACATAGATAAACTAGAAGTAAGTCCTGAGGGCTTCCAAGCACATAGATAAACTGGGGGCAAGTCCCAATGGCTTCAAGCACATAGAGAAACTGGAGCTAAGGCTCAAGGGCATCCAAACACATAAATAAATTAGAGGTATGGCCCGAGGGCTTCCAAACATATAGATAAACTATAGGTAAGGCCAGAGGGCATCCAAACACATAGATAAATTAGGCCCATGGGCATCCAACCACATAGATAAACTAGAGGTAAGGCCCAAGGGCATCCAAACACAATAGATAAACTAGAGGTAAGGCCCAAGGGCATCCAAACACATAGATATCAGATTAGAGGTAAGGCCCGAGGGCAGACAAACTAGAGATAAGTCCCTGAGGGCAACAAAACACAGACAAACTAGAAGCAAGTCCTCAGGGCTTCCAAACACACACATAAACTGGAGGTAAGGCCCTGAGGGCTTCCAAACATTGATAAACCAAAGAAAGGTGCTCCAAACCCATACACTGAATGTCAGGACCTCCAAACACAGATAAACTAGATGTCAGGTCCTCTAACACACATAGGTAAACTGAAGGTCATGACCTCAAAGCATCCAAACACAGAAGGAAACTGCAAGCAAGTCTGAAGGGCATGCCAAACTGGTGTTCATCATGGAAAGGCATCTAAACACATAGACAAACTGTAGGTAAGGTCTAAAGGCTCGCCAAACATAGATAAACTACCAAACTGTAGGTAAGGTCTGAAGGGTTCACCAAACACAGATAAACTACCAAACTGTAGGTAAGGTCTGAAGGGCTCACAAAACACAGACAAACTACCAAACTGAAGGTAAGGTCTGAAGGGCTCACCAAACACAACAAACTACCAAATACAGTTAGCGGTCTGAAGGGTTCAACTAACACAGATAAACTACCAAACTGTAGGTAAGGTCTGAAGGGTTACCAAACACAGATAAACTACCAAACTGTAGGTAAGATCTGAAGGTTCACCAAACACAGACAAACTACCAAACTGTAGGTAAGGTCTGAAGGGTTCACCAAACAGATAAACTACAACTGTAGGTAAGGTCTGAAGGGTTCACCAAACACAGATAAACTACCAAACTGTAGGTAAGGTCTGAAGGGCTCGCTAAACACAGATAAACTACCAAACTGTAGGTTAAGGTCTGAAGGGTTCACCAAACACAGATAAACTACCAAACTGTAGGTAAGGTCTGAAGGGTTCACCAAACACAGATAAACTACCAAACTGAAGGTAAGGTTTGAAAAGGCTTGCTAAACACAGGCAAACTACCAAACTGAAGGTAAGGTCTGAAGGGTTCACCAAACACAGATAAACTACCAAACTGTAGTTAAGGTCTGAAGTGATCACAAATAATACAGATAAGGTAAGGTTTGAAAAGGCTCGCTAAACACAGGCAAACTACCAAACTGAAGGTAAGGTCTGAAGGGCTCACCAAAACACAGATAAACTACCAAACTGTAGGTAAGGTCTGAAGGGCTCACCAAAACCAGATAAACTACCAAACTGTAGGTAAGGTCTGAAGGTTCACCAAACACAGACAAAACTACCAAACTGTAGGTAAGGTCTGAAGAGTTCACCAAACACAGATAAACTACCAAACTGTAGGTAAGGTCTGAAGGGTTCACCAAACAAGATAAACTACCAAACTGTAGGTAAGGTCTGAAGGGCTCACCAAACACAAGATAAACTACAAACTGAAGGTTG
>CAJDSM010025079.1:0-13256 GCA_903981925.1 Ostrea lurida | reverse complement strand
GCACTTCAATGCACACAGGGTAGAGGACAGCAATGAGAAAAGGAATTTCTTTTTGCATGAATATTTTCAAAAAGACGTAGTTTTGTCATGAACTAACAAGAACAGTGTTCTGGTTAGTTCAACTTCAACAGGTTGGGAACACTTCCCCTTTAGCGAGATAATCTCGCTAAAAGGTGATTATCCCTCTCTAGCGAGAAAATAAACAGTACAATGTACACACGGCGGCGTTTTGCTGCTTTTCGAGGAAATATGGCAAATCTCGTGCATTGCTCAATATGTGCGACAAACAGTGGACATGATGGGAATTACCTTAATAGAATTAATAACTTAGACAAGAAATTCTTAATCAACATTGCTGCGTAAGTGAGCAGGACGCTGAAACCCAACACAGATCTTGAGTACTTTGGTTTACTTATTTGCAGTGGCAGTATCGGACATAGCACTTTTTCTTCTTTTTCATGCAAAGTACAAATATGTAAATTCCTCAGTGTTTTTCTCGATTGAACGGGATATATTTTTCTCGCTAGAGAGGGATAATCGCCTTTTAGCGAGATGATCTCGTTAAACGGGGAAGTGTTCCCAACCTGTTCAAAGTATAAATGTTTCAAACTTATTGTCCGACTTGTTAGCAATGCCATTGTACTTATGAAACCCTATGTAATTCACACTAAAATAGCTAAATCAAGCTATTTGAAATAGCTTGATAAAGCTACAGTACCTATAGCTAGATAAAGAGATTGTGAATGATTGTGATACCTGACTGCACAGCACTTCTTTGGCAATTTCATTTCCAGCAATATCAAAAATTACAACAACAAAAAAAGTACCTCTCCTTGGAGACCTAGAGCGAGATCTTGATCTTCTTGGCATATTGTTAGACGTTTACATCAAGTCAGCGAACGCAATCCAATCGTACAGCTATCGGAAGTTTACAGCTATAATTTTCAGTATAACGAGCCCGACAATAAAGGCGTCTGGCCGATCTTATATGAAGACTATTTTTACTATAGGAGTAATACAAGCTCTCAATTATTTTAAAGGAATTTTCGTGACATTTTCCCAGAATAATGAAAAAAGTTGTTTTCTTTGCAAATGATGTAATATTATATTACTGTCAAATAAACCATGCATAAACGACTCAAATAGACGATATCATTAATTATTTAAAGTAAAAAAAATATTCATGAATATTGAAATGTTATCTGTTTATATTTTTCAAATCTATGGATACAATTTTTTTAAAAATAAAATGTCACATAGAAAAAAGATATATCAGAGAAACATATTTTAAAAAGAAAAAATTGAAATGGCCAAAATTTAGAAGTATTACGATTTTGTTTTATTAGATATTCACATCGTGCACCAAATCACATAGTCTCGTGCAACCAGACGCTCGGCTATCTCCGTAAACCAATTATTTCAGTTTCTGCAGTCCTGTATCCCCCATCCAAGCAATCGCGAATCTCGTTATCCAATCTTGCACACAACGACAACTATCGATACAATGCATGGCTGGGACATTGAATGACCGAGACGGTGGGAACCCGGACGGTCTTCGTCAAGGAAACACATGTCGCGTTCTTTCCCGGGACGTCCGAGTGCCATGCGGTCCCCTTGCCCATCGTCAGTGCTCCATACTCCAGGTGTAACCTGGTTCTCTGGCGGTACAAAAACTCCATGCCCAGCAAAGTCTGGTCTCGCAATGGGGCCACGTATACAAGTCCATGCTGTGCTCTGTATCTCCCCAGGCGAAATCTCACAGGGCAACCAATGAATCCCTTCAGCTGGGCATTCTCCCCTGCCTGTACCAGAGTCGCATGTTGCCTAATGGGCAGTTTGGGGTCGAACTCTTCATATACCCGGGTCGACAAGATGTTGACTTCCGCCCCAGTATCCACAACTGCCCGAAGTTGTACTATTTCTACCGCCATCTCTACCACAAACCTGGTGGACGGGTGAATCTGTCCAATGGGAGCAACCGGGTATCCCCGGGGTTCTCCCACAGGACAGCAGGGCATACCCTTAGCTCCTTCCTATGTCTGCAGCTGTTTCTGCGCCGATTCTGGTTCTGGACAGTCACTAAGCGCTGGGTCCACGCCCGCTCCCTCCTTCTGAACAAGCCAATCCGCCAAGTCCTCCATATCGTCACGGGAATCCTCTGTTCTCCTGGTTCCCTGCACTATGCCCTGGTACCATAACCTCAGAGAACCTGAATCTACCTGGGACACATGGTTCATCCTTGGGAGTGGGGTCGTACCTGTCCTCCTCCCACCCAGTGACCATGTCGATCCTCAAATTCCTCGTCCTCCTCCCCCGTTTCCCCCTGGAACCGTGCATGGCGTGTGCCCTTTCTGGATCGGCGCCTGCAAGAGGGCGCATAACTGTAACCTCTCCCGGACTCGTTATTTCTGTCGGAGTATAGGTACAAAAGGTCACCTACGTGAAGACTTGGCAAAGAACTTAGTTGAAGCCTTAGGCTGTTCGCTATACGAATGATCGACCTTTTGAGACCCATTTTGTTCTAAGATGAGGTTAGGGTCATTTATTATGGGGAACTGTTCACATGTGAATTGGTTTCGTTGCATCTCTTTCTCTCGCGGTGGCTCGGTGGTAGAGCTCTCGCCTCGTGATCGGATCGGAGGTCGTGAGTTCGAGCCCCGTGCTCACACATGACCGCGTCAAACCTAAGACGTTAAGATAGGTAGTGATTGCTCCTTCGCCAAGAGCTCGGCATTTAGAAGTGAGAATCACGGGTCTTTTGGATATGACCTTAAAAAACGGAGGTCCCGTGTCGCAGCATGTGTAGCACGCAAAAGAACCCTCACTGCTAAAAGCCACAAGTGCTAAGCATAGGTCTAAATTTGCAGCCCTTCACCGGCAATGGTGACGTCTCAATATGAGTGAAATATTCTCAACGGGACGAAAAACAAACAAATAATCAATAAATTTCACGCGATGAAAGGCCTCTTGATCGAATTCTGGTATTAAGAAACTGCGGTCCTTAGTGCAAGAAAGAGATGTGTAATTGATTGGCAGTTTGGTTCATGTCGTAGAATTTCATCTTCCAAGTTCTTGTCAGCTTTCTGCAACTGGATTTTATTACGATTCCCGATTTCGATAGATAGATATATACGAGCACGGTGTTTGGTCAATAAACCATCGTTGGTAAGAGCTACAATTAAATCCTGGAGCAGCATCTGTGCTAATAACGGCAATAAGTCCATCAAGTGGTATAAGGAATCTCTAAAGTGACGTTTTGCTCATCTGGTATCAATGTACATACTGTGTAGGAAGTAATGCATTCCTTAATTTCCCTGTGTGGATCCAGGTAAGTATATGTCCTCAGTATCCCTTGGTTGTCGTAAGAGGCGACTAAATGGGTCGGTCCTTTGGTTGAGACCGAAAAAACCGAAATCCCGTGTCACAGCAGGTGTGACACGATAAAGATCCCTTCCTGCTCAAAGGCCATAAGCGCCGAGCATAGGCCTAAATTCTGCAGCCCTTCAATACGATGGCAATGGAGACATCTCCATATGAGTGAATAATTCTCAAACGGTACGTTAAACAGTATATAATCAATCAATCGTTCCCTAATTAGAAGGTTAATCTGCCTCTCTCATCGAATGACATCTGCTGCAAAGGAAATCCCTATGGCATTAAGGCGATCGGATGAAACTTGCCTTACGGTGGGGATATTTTCAGGCACTTTTGAGCGATAAGCATGTGTGACAGTTTGCACTCATGCGATAGATTGCCTGATTTATGTCAAGAGCGAAGAATTAACGACGGCAGACAATTTTTCGTTGATGAGGTGTTGGGTGGTCTACTTTTAGATGTAATGAGTATTGACAATAGAAGTCCTGCCAACACCTGTCTTGGGACTATGATACGGGTCTGCTTTGTTGAGAATGGATCGGTACTTTGAGTAAAACCATCCTTGTCAATGTTAACCACTTGAAGATATCGTTTGACATTCTTGATGTAGGTGAGTTTTCGAGATGGTGGAATCATGAGAATGCCTTGCTTCATGCAGATGAGCATGAGTGTGTCTTAGATCAGACAACTCAAGATTGAATTTGAAACCAAGCAGATCGCTTTGTTTAGGGTAAACGAGCAGATCCATTCGTGAGCTCAGTAATATTGCTTCAGCAGGTACGGATTTGGCAGAATGATTCGAAACATTCTGGAGCGTTTCAGCTAGCGAGGCAGTATAGATGTACCACTGACAGGACGAATAGAAACATAGTATTGACTAGCCGTTGAAAGGTATGTCAGACTTGCTATCAGTTAATATGCATGCCTTATTGGTAGACATGGCGCAAAGTGTTTACGGCAGTAGCATGGTTTAAATTTCACATGGGAGCCATATCATCTGTCTTGTTTTGTAACTTTGCACTGAAAACAAGTAACATTTTGTCGTTCCTTCCAATATACAGGGTTGCACCAAGACCATGTTGTTTTACGGAACCGTCTATGACAATCCAAAGTTGATCACTTGCTTTGGATATCGTGATGGTATTGCAGTGCTTGTGCCTTTCAAAAGTGACATAAGAGCGAGCCAGTCCAAAGAACAGAACCCTTCGATTCCTTTCCCGCAACCTCATTTTCCAGTGAGCCCATTATGTTAGCAGAATTTGGTACGACACGACTAAGAATATGGAAACCCCACATAAAAGAGCGCATTCCAGTGACATTAGTTGGTTTGTCGAATGATGCAAGAGTTGAAATGCAATTGGGACTAGCTGATGGTGCCGTTTTTCAGTGTCCATCGAAGAATCGTTATGTGCTTAGGAGCAATTACGGTTTTTGAGACGCTTAGATGGAGACCACACTTTTGAGAAGCACCGAGTAATTCGCGCCAGTTGTCATGTGTAGTTCTTTTCGTGTGTTTCCACCGCAGTAAAAGTCATCTGCCAGCTTGACAGCTTGAAAACGGTCCCCTTTTGAATGAGGTCACGAAGTATCCTGCTAATGAGCTCTTGAAGAGCTGTCTCGGACTCCGGCATATCCATTTGCGCAGCGGATGTACACTTGGACCCCTTTGAATGGGATGACAACTCCACAGTATTTCAACGAGCTACTTTAAGGAGGGGTTTGATAGAATGTTTTGGGATCAGTGGTTATGATATATGGCCATTGTGCGATTTGTCTCAAGACGCTGTCTACATCTGGCATTAAGGAAGGCTACGATTTCGCATATCTTTCTACATCTGCGAAAGCAGTTACTAATCGAAATCCTCCGTTTGATTTTTATACCAGGAATGATTTTCTTAGATACTCCTCGGTGATACCTAGATCCTCTAGCTTCTGGAAAGCGCCACTGTTCTCAAGTTCGTCGAACTTATCTTGTGGTTCATGTAGTTGACCTTTAGAGTATTGTGGTAAGCGGCCTTTGCGTGTTGGGGACTGCACCAGGCCAATGTTTATAACGGCCTCAAATGGACCCACAGATCCAATGTTTTCTTTGAAACTGGGATCAAACACGTAAAAAAAATCCTCAAAGTGGAACTGAACCGGGATACAACATCGCTAGGTAGCTATCTAGTGAAAGTCTGTATTAGAGGGTGTTGATGGTTTGGTAACAGAAATTTGGGTATTAGCATAACTATGTTTATAAGACTAAGCTGGCAAAAATGTTCATGTTGTAGCCGCTGGAAACTGTGTAAAATTTGGCACATGGACTTTGTCATTATCACTGGCTATCAACATTGGCAAAATCCATTGGTATTGAGGTGTGCAGTCTGTACGGGGTTCTAAGGCAAACGTACAATTTGAATGAGGTAAGTGAGATGGGACTTCAATGAGCTATCCCGGACACACTGTTGTTGGTGTTTCTGGAGCACGCAAAACTTCAGCCCGGCAAAAAGAATGACGCATTGAATTATCATGAGCATTGTAGGTGTAGACATGGTTGTTTCCTATACAAATTTCACGCTTAACCGGTCGAATTGCAGTGTCATTATTTCTCACACAAGGGATTACCACGAGCACATCTACATCAAGATTTTCTACAGTCAGGCCTTCAAAGTTTGTCGAAGACAAATATTGTGCGTATTTCTCCTACAACTTTCCGGAGAGACAATCCATCTGCTTGACAAACAGCTTACGTTCCTTTACTTCCTTTGATATCCAGATAGTGTGCACATGATGTTCGCATCATAGTACCAACTGCACCGGAGTCTATAGTCAGTCTGACTGTGTCATGACCATAAAAACATCTAAATATGGCGATTGCTCAATTTAGACAAAATAAGCAATGAGTGACACAATATGTTTAGGATCTGGAAATGCTGGCTCAAGTTGAGTGTTAAGATTGTATCCGCTGTTATCATCCTCGTGGAAATCAATGGGAACGCCATACCTCAGAGACTTGTCTGGCTCTCGTGAGGTACGTTTCGTCTTCAGATGATAGGTGCGAGTACTTACTCAAGAAATGTTTATTCAGTAGGCCCCAGCAGCGAGTGTCCTTGAGTGAAGCTCGGTTCCACAGCGCTGTTTCACAAGTTTTGGCAAGTCATCACGAATCTTATCCAGGTAAGAACCAATATATTAATTCACTTCGGTCAGAACTAGGTGAATTAGAATAGAATTATTTTCGTTTGTGGGAAATAGCAAGGGGCGGAGCTTAAGGTTTCTATGGGAAGTTAGGTTCGAATAGTATTCATTCTGGCATTCAGCTTTGCATGGGAAAGTGTATTTTACTATTTCTTATATGGGCTAGAATAGTAATTCATAAGCTGTTTATTTTGTCAGATTACGTTACATTAAGGCTGTGTAGCCGATACGACAAACTGTTTGTCAGACTGGGAACTTAAGGGGGTTTTATTTATGTTTAAGATGTGTTGGTAGTGACCTTATGCACTAAGTTTATTTTTCTGATCATTAGTGCGGACTGGAGGACGTTTGAAGATTCAGACAGACATAGGCTCCTTGGGCCAGTACGACAAGCAGCTTGCAGATAGAAAACTTCTTAAGTTTTCTAATGTTTGTGAGTTTGATTTTGAATGGAGTAACCATATGTATTAACGATCATATTAATTTTAATGATTTTTTATCTACAGTACTCGATCAGCTGCTTATCGAGTGAGATGGAGTGATAGGCTTCTTGAGCCGGTATGACAAGCTTCTTGTTCGATGAAAACTTCAGAAGTTTTCAAATGTTGGTGAGGTTGACGTTCAAGATTGTGATTGGAGTGACGATGTTGAATAGGTGATGAGTGACATGTTGATGTTGAAGATGGTGATGAGTGACGAGGTTGATTGAAGGTGATGGAGACGAGTTGATGTTGAAGATGGTGATGGAGTGACGAGGTTGATGTTGAAGATGGTTATGTAGTACGAGGTTTATGTTGAATGATGCGATAGGACGAGGTTGATGTTAAAGAAGGTGGATGAGTGACTTTCCGCACAGCAATGAACGCAAAATGCAAAAAATAAATCATTGTTATGCTATTTTGGGTTTATTGTTATTATGAAGTGCATGTATAAAAGAACGGAATTTTCTAACGTGGGAGTTCTTCCTGTACGACTTGACCATGGTGGAAAATACCAGACTCAGGTTGTAACAAATTGTCTTCGATAAAGGCAACTATGCGCTGATACAGATCCTCTGGACGTTCGTCTGGTTGGAATTTTTTTCATGCGAAATCAAAAACAAGTGCGCTTGAAGTTTGAAATCCGTTATGAAGGGGTATCACCTACTATATGCTGTCTATCGAAGTTGAATTTTAAAAAAAAGAAGGTAAATTGCACGATATTAATTATGAGTGCGTAATTAGCAATTTGACCAAGTAGCAATTCAAAAATGTTGATGTTTTATACAATGACTAGCCTCTGGTACGTCCACATCATCATCAACAAAGGTACGATGGGGTGATTCTTTTGTTTTCTTGTCCCATTTTTAACCACTTACCAGAAAAGGGTCAAAGTTATTGTCTAAAGATAGCTAGGGTATAGATCAAGTTTTGTCGCCAGCTTTCAAATGAAGTTATCGTCTCATTTTTCGTGAGGCTCCATTGTTTTGGGGGCACAAACAGTTGTCATTGGGCAATTCACTATATGGTGTGCACTATATTATTTATTTTAGACGGGTCCACAGTAACTAATATGGTCACGAATCGCAACGCTCAGATTGAGTTTCCTCTGACTAAATAAGGAATATGTCGTGGAGTTTTTGACAAGCCACTGTGTTTATCACTTTTCACCGTTGCCACCACGCCAGACTGATGTAAAATCTGATGATAAATATCACTCATTACTTACAGGGAAGTCTGAGGCAAGCTTTTTGGACAGCTGTTACTTGTTTCAATTATATTGTTTCAAGTTACAGTTTACCGCTTGATCCCGTTGTCCACCAAATGTTAACTACTTATTCAACATAAAAATATCTGCCTAGCGCATTTTATCTAAATTTTCAAGATTAGCCTTTATTTTCTTTTTAAAGCACCAAGTCTTATTGTGTACTGAACAATGGATTCTTATGAAGCAAATCATAATTATTTGGATTTACTTTAAAAAATGAAATAAGCCGGTCTCTGAAGACACCTCTGTCGTTTTAAATAATCCAACAAACTAGGAAAGGATAACGAGAAAAATGATAATGATTGAGATCGGGATGCCATAAATCTTAAATAAATTATATCAAACATAAATTTGAGAGAAATATTGCAATATCATTTTATAATTATGTTTATTCAAATGGTTTATAATTATGTTTATTCAAGTGGTGTACATATATGAAATGAATTGAATTACTTTGAATTATGGGTTTTCCCCCCAGAGTATTCTGTTTAGTAGGACCCGCGTGAAGCAATATAGGATTTCGAAATACATGTACTGCAAACCGAAAGTCTATATTAAAATAGAATGAAGCGATCGTAAAGAAGACAGGACACAATATGAGTAGGGAAAACAAAGCCTACGGGATCCGTGATAGTTTAGGAAGGACTCCTCTACATCTAGCTGCAGAAGACAGTGATGTTGAAAAATTGGAGGAGTTATTGTGCACTGGTGAATTCGACGTCAACGCACAAGATGCAAGAGGGAACACGCCCATGCACTGCCTGTTTGACAAAAATATCGTTGATGATTTTCAAAAGCTAAAAAGGGCAATGTCAATTCTCCTAGAGAATGGCGCTGATTTGAATATGAAGGATAAATTCCAGGATACACCTCTTCATGCTGTGTTTTACAGTTATGACCATCTTACACCAGAAATCATCAGATTCTTGTTAACAAACTCCAATTGCAAATTTAACTTAGAGACTCAAAACAATGTTGGCTATACAATCTTCTACAGATTCCTGACTAATTTCCACGAAAGTTTGAAGGAAGATGACGATTTTCCTGATTTGGTCCAGCAAACAGAATCATTTATCAATGACTTCATGGATGGAACAATATGTCAACCTTGTCCTGTCAAATGTCTGTTGAACATGAAAGATTCCTTTGGTTGTTCAGCATTTCAGTTGTATATCAATCGTGTTGATAACAATATTGAAACAATCAAGAAAATGATTCATTATGGTGCTGATGTCAATACAATGTCAAGGATAGGTGTTACACCGCTGATAAATGTCGTTTTGGATAGAGTTGCTCCGATAGCAGAGGTTTTGCTCAAATCCGGTGCAAACGTCAATAACAGAGACATATTTGGTCAAACAGCTCTTTACAGAGTGCTTACAAAAGATTGTTTTGACTTGCTTCAGCAATATGGAGCAGATTTTACTATCCGAGACAAGTTTGGGCGACCACCAATAACAGACGTTTATCTGTACACCCCCGAGGACTCCCCAAGGAGCGGAGTGGTCATATCAACAGAAGCCTCGCACAACCAGCCTTTATACCAGTTATTTTTGGAAAATGGAGTAAGTGTGAACGAAACTGACAATTTTGGTTCGTCTCTTCTTCACTATGCGGCGTGGTATGGTGCTCCCATCATGGCGTCAGCTCTTATTGACCATGGTATTTCAATTACTGTCGTTGATAATGATGGCATTTCCCCGGCTGAATTGGCTAAAAGAGTCGGAAACTACGAACTCTACAATTTGCTGAGTGGCAACCCAAATGAAGTAGATATCGAGGATCCAGCTAAACGGCACTATGTAAATCTATTGATTTACCACGAAGATGTATCCGACATTGACAACGTTTTGCATGAAGTCTTGGATGTTTGTGAAAATCCTTCAGAATTGTTAAAGAATTTGATCAATTCGCCGAAAATAGGTCTTGCTATCAAAGAGCCCGAGGCACACGACGTTAAAAATGAAATATCAAAACTGATGAAGAAAATTGCCAATTCTATAGGAAGGGCAAATCCCGAATTTAGATGTACAGTTTTTCCCACCGGAAGTTCGGAGGATGGAAGTAAAATTGGAGAGGCTGATGAGTTCGACTTCACGTTTTGTTTAGATTTCTTTTCACAAGAATGCATACCTTACCAAGACAAAGATACTTTGAATAGTGGATTTGCAACCCTGAAGTTAAGATCTTTTCACGAATCCCATCCTCTCGTCAAGTATACAACAGATAGATATGAAATCGAGTCTTACATTGTGCGAGACACCTTCCAAGACCTTTTCACGGGTGCTGTCAATGAACCAGAGATCTGGAACGAAAGTGCTTTTTATTTTGATGGACTACTAAAATTTCCACTCGACAAACCAATTCTAAACATGGAGGTACATTGGTGTGGGAGGATAATGAAGAGCATAATCATTAGCATTGATGTGGTCCCTGCTGTGAGTACTGGGAATTGGATACCAGTGGAGATGAGAAAAATGGGTCTTGACGTCCCTCTAAGAAATGTTTCAATTCAAGACGAATGTTTTCTCTTGTTCCAACCACCCGAGATACGTGACAAACAAAGAAGAAAATATTTGAGGATATCGAAATTCTCCAGCGAGTTGAAGTTTCTGAAGAGCCTTAGCAATGTCTTTCTGGAAAGTTATGCTGCTGCCAAAATATTGATATGTGATCATTTTTGTCCACGGCTATTATTTACGGAAGATGTAGATATAAAACAAATGTTTTTTGAAAGCTCCTCAAGCACAAAAGGTTCAATCGAGAATATTCGTGAAGACATGACATCCGATGAGGACGAGTGTGAAAGTGAAAGTATGAGCCTATCTTCGGGGTCCAAACATTCGCACATATCTCACACTGAAGATCTGGAAACTTGTTCTGGTGTGATCCAGGGTACTATTCTGTACAAACACGGAGCGTTGCGAGATCTTACGTCATGCGTCGTTGAAATAGACCAGACTTTACGGGGTTGTAAGTTGTTCGTACCAAAACAGAGCTTACAATTGAAAGTTTCTGATCTTTCTTTCTCTACACAAAACGGAGAATTAACGACTAGAATGTGTACCGTTATTCGGTCCATCCAAAAAGATACCAGCAGGTGGATCATGTATGGGCCCTCATCGGATATCCCAAAGAATGAAACACTAGATGCAGTGTTGATGAATAGTTTATCTAGAGAAGATAATCAAAACTTGACAGTTGCAGAATGGCTGACTCGTACTTTCCCATCGATCAGAAAAGCCTCAAGTGATGACATCGATGAGGACACTGAAATGGATCAGACTTCTGAAGACAGGGACCACATTCCTGGTAAAGAAACACCGAATGAAAATCCCGTAGAGCCCATGAATGTCAGCGAAAAGACCAATGCCGAAAGATCTAGGGTCTGTCCGGAAATCGTTCCAGAATCTGAAACTGATATGAAGAATATCACATGGGAGGGAGGAGAAATTGTTGACGCTTACGATACCATATCCAGTTACATGCTGAAAAGTTGCCTCTTTTATGTTGCTGTTGATCTGAAAGATGCTTCTGATATCAGTCAGTTGGATGTTACAATTAAACTTTTTGAAAAACTAGAAGAATGTGCAGATGCACAAAGACTTGAGTCCTTCTTTCTGCCATATCTAGATGTCTTTACCTTCGCTAACGAACACATTAAATTGATACCAAAGGAGGAAATCTCTGAAAAGACTCAAATCCAATGCAGACGAATAAAACTGTTTTGTGAAGTTATACTCGGGATTTTGAGACAGAACACCAGTACATATTAAGAGATTGCAAAGTTTTACTGCTTTTCTGCGCAGTACAGCATATTATATAATTTCTTGCAGTTGTTAATATACATGTATGTAAAATACCTATATTAAAATAAAAAAAAATAAAAACGTTTTTCAGATTGTATTTAACGCAACTGAGCTTTACTGATCAAAATTGTTACTTACTCAATCCGCTTCGTCTCAAGGGGGACATAGGACGACCACCGTGTCTTTTCTTTTCTTCCTGTCTTTTGCTAGCTTTTTTATTTCTTCCCCAATCAGCAATATGAAGTTGTGACAAAGGACCAAACAAGAACTGGTCATGCAAACAATAACATCTTGAAAATGGAGGTGGATTGGCCACACATTGAAGAAGGAAAACACAAATGTGACACACCAAGCTTTGGAATGACATCCCTAGGGTCACAGGAAGAGAGGTAAACCGAAAAACAACTTGCTTGTGTATCTTCATCGGTCCGTTTTTTTTTTTTCCCGCCTTTTTCCCTTTTTTCTTTTTTCCTTCTTCACTCGTTGATGTACTGATAATCAGTGTTACAATGTAATGTGGCAGTGCCACAATACATAACCTCTCTAACCGTGATAATCAGCAATCACAATGTTATGTGGCAGTGCCACAAATACATAACCTCTCTAACCTGTATAATCAGCAATTACAATGTTATGTGGCAGTGCCACAATACATAACCCTCTAACCGTGATAACTCAGCGATTACAATGCATGTGGCAGTGCCACAATACATAACCTCTCTAACCGTGATAATCAGCAATCACAATGTCATGTGGCAGTGCCACAATACACTAACCTCTCTAACCGTGATAATCAGCAATTTACAATGCCACGTGGCAGTGTCACAATACATAACCTCTCTAACCGTGATAATCAGTAATTACAATGCCATGTGGCAGTGCCACAATACATAACCTCTCTAACGTAATAATCAGCGATTATAATGTCATGTGGCAGTGCCACAATACATAACCTCTCTAACGTAATAATCAGCGATTATAATGTCATGTGGCAGTGCCACAATACATAACCTCTCTAACGTAATAATCAGCGATTACAATGTCATGTGGCAGTGCCACAATAGATAACCTCTCTAACCGTGATAATCAGCGATTACAATGTTATGGGGCAGTGTCACAATAGATAACCTCTCTAACGTAATAATC
>CAJDSM010025078.1:0-18632 GCA_903981925.1 Ostrea lurida | reverse complement strand
AAGCAATATCATTTCGGACATGACATCACGTCACTAGACCCCTACTTTAAGCAGATTTCTTTTTTAAAAAGTTTATATTGATAGGAATGATATATTTCTGATATGAATTTTTGGGGGTGGGGAGTGGGGTCATCATATTTACAAATTTATACAATTACATAATGTAGACTTAACGTTAAACAGATTTCTTTACAGGAAACTGTAATGTTATTTCAGGCCATGCAGTTCTACATTTTATTTTCTGATTAGTTTAGCAACTTTAAAACAATTCAATCGATTTTGACATTTAAAAAAAAGGGTTCCCGAAATAATACTTATGGCTAACAACTGTATATTTGACACGGTATGTTATAAACAATTAGGACAAATATCCAATATATCTCTTTACTCAAAGTTAACCTGTAAATGAAAGCATAATACTTAGTCTACTGAAAAAAGGGGGGGTGGCGGAGTAACATATACAAGATGCAAAAAGACGCCCGGGATGATTAGCATACATTTTTTAAACGAGTTAGCTATTTTTCCCATTCTCATAGAAATTACATTTTTATATTTCAAAATATACATGTACGTGTAAAACGAGGAATAGTTACCGATAAGCATAATTAGATATGCTTATATAAGCAACATCATCGCCAATAGCCATTTAGCTGTTCACAGACTAAGAGTTACGCCTAGTCATGAGCAGGCCTAAATTTACGCCATAAATTTAGTCGGGTGCAATGTAGTCTGTTTTGTGAAACGCATCTTAGTCTGATTTTATAACTTAGTCCTGTTTTTACGCCCGACTTAGCTTACACCTCGTCGTAGGCCTTTTTGTGAAACGGGCCCCTGATGCACATTTTGACAAATTATGTATCTTCAGTGATACTCCTAAATGTTGGAAACCTGAAACATGTAATTAAAATATTGAAGAGCTGAAATAAGGAGTGCCAAAGACTGGAGCCAAATATGTCGAAGGATCAGAGCTACAATGTATATGCTTGAGGGAGATAATCCTTGTTAGCTTTTCATTAATGTCTGTGCTCAATTGTTTAACAAAGTAAGTCTTTTAATGACTGACCACTAGATATACATATTTCCTTTTCCATTTTTGTGAAAGAAGCATCTCTCAATAATGTCAGAAAGCATAGACTGTAAGTTATCGTGAGGAGTTGCCGTGTAAAGTGTTGAAAAGGCATAAACTTAGATGTTGTTGACTTTAGAAAAGTTCTTGGATTTCAAATGTGCTAGAAGTTCATTAGAATCATTTGATTGACACCAGTTTTAGCTTATCTTGTTGCATAATACGTCTAATTTTTCTCCTTCACAGTTGTTAATATTTTCGTGAGGGGCAATGACAGGGGCTTGGTGGAACATAACTTTATAAATAGGGAAGTTATCATGGTGTTAAACCTATTCATAATCCACAAATACATATACAAAATCGAGTGTAGGGCAACAAGGACCTTCGACAAAAGTGAAGGCAGGATCAGGTGCCATGGAAAAGCATCTTCTGCTGACCGGTCACACCCGCTGTGAGCCCTTAGTCGAAATATAGTAAACGGGATTACCCGTCGTCAAATCTAGTAGGAAATGGCAGTCTAACAAAGGGTAGAAACAAATTTTTATCAGTCAACATATGACCTAGTGATATTTTGTAATCGCCAACAAGGTCATTATAGCGACCGTAGAATTTGTGAAATTATGACTGTCCAATTTGTTAAATTGAATTTAATACAATTTAACAAATTATAAGTGAAAATCAACTACAGACCTACACCCAATGATAGCACATAAGATAATTATAAAGCATACATGTGAAATGGTGAAGATAACGAACAGTGATCAACCTCATAAATTCTATACGAAATACAAATTTAGAGTTGGGTCAACACAAGCCAATGGGTATACAAAAATTGAGATCATGTGCTTAAGAGGTGTGAGCACCTGTTGTTGAATCAATCTCATAAATTCTGTACTAAATATAGAATAGGAGTTGTGCAAGTTTTACACGGATCCCTGGATGTACCAGAGGAGGAATCGGGTACATAGGAGTAAGCATCATATTTTCTGTATGATGATATTATTCTAAAGTGTGAAACAACTTTAAATCCTAAAGACTAGCTTTCAGCGAATAATCCTTATTTAAGACTATTCGCTCTGCTTGCGCTTTTGCGATTGGGTTTTTGCTATTTAGCAAGTGTTATTATTTACAAAAGTTATTCGAGCATTACGTGATATGGATATACGTCAGTCTGGAATTTTTATCTTATATATATTTATATGTATATATCACTTCTTCAAACTTAGTTTCAATTGCAGAAGAGACTTAAAAACTAATGAAGCCATTCAACTTTGTAATTTGTGAAGCAATAATGTTTCTTTATTGAATAAGAATGTTCAGTATTTGATTTAAAATGTACAATTTGGTAGCCAATATCTGAAATGGACGTCCTTCTGCTTTGTACATGAGATCATGAAACTACAAACTTTCAGGAATTCTGTATTGTAATACCTAATGATATTTTTGTTATTATTTCTGTGACGTCAAGTAATGTCGTTACACCGTACACTAAATTCCCAATTACACGGTTTTGTGCTCCAAATGTTACCTGGAGTTATCCAATCACTAATATGTGTGTATAGAACATTTATACGCGAAATAAGAAGTGAGAAAAATCACTTTGTCTTCACGAAAACAGTCTGAATAATCCCTGTGGCTGAAGCTTTCTTGATAATTGCTGAATCTCTAAATCAATGTTGTACGTTTTATAATTACTTTTCCATTTTCTGTCAAGTCTAATCAGTATAATTTGAATGTATTTCAGTAACTGTTTCTTTATTAAATATAGAATAGTCAGCATTTAGATAACTCATTAACTTACAATACCCCGATTGAACATTATCACACCTTGACAAAAGTCCAGTATTTTCTTGAAGATGATCGTTTCAGCATTTCACAAAATTGAATAGATGGTATTTTTGCACCGGTTCATCTACACTGGCTTCCAAATCTGTACCCTGCAATCTCATAATGTTTTATTCTGCACATCAGTCTATTTTATATTTGAAAGACTTTGTCAATGTCATTCATTGATAAAGATCAACAGTTTTATCTTTTTCACGATTTTCTGGAATATATGTACATTCAGTTGCACGTTATAAACCATGCATTTTACCCTCTATTTTTCTGCGATCTAAAGAATTTCAGCTAGACAAGCAATAGCTTGGTTAACAAATTAAAACAATATAAGTTTAACAATTTGTTCCGTTGTATTCAGTTTGTATTGTGTTTTGAATTATTTTTAATTACGCTTTCATCAAAAGTGGATGTTTTATACAGCATGTCTTATGTGATGTTCTATCTGTAGCAACGTTATTTCAATACATTGCAATGTCTGAAATTCTAAAACACTGCAGCACAGACAGCAAATGTAATTTATTTCATTTAGTTTTTGATTGTCAATGTAGGTCATAATCAATGTTGCGGGAACATGTTGGTAAACATGATCCCCCAGATAACCCACAAGAAAAACCTACGGCTTCGAATGGAGAGAGAGGGGAGGATACACATTATTTGCAAAGAGATGAAATTGTCATCGACTGTTTCCTCCTTGTGCAGTGGTGTAAGGAGTAGCACCATCTTATTGAAACAAAATACTATTGATATCGTCGTCTTCTCTTAAGGTGGAACAAATCTTCTGCTAGGCAATTTTAGATATCAAATGGCACTCACTGTACACAGTTTAAACATCTCCATCTGAAGCTTATAAACATTTTGTCCAATCACAACAGAAAAAAATTAAGCCAGCGCAAATTGTAACTTTATGTTCTTGTATTGGATTCTCTAAATAAATACTGAGATTTCATGCTCCCCGGAAATGGCAATTCATTTTGTTCATAACTACATGGATATGGATTTGCGTTTCAACCAAATTTGTCAACAATATTTCCATTTTCCTAAATGAACTCTGCAGATAATATCCGTTTTTTAAAGTTGTTTCATTATGGGCATAACATATGTCGTTCATTTCATATTAAGATGAAGTAGTTTGTAAACACTTGTTTTCCTGGCATTTTGATTATATCATTTGTCTCTTTCTGGGAACCCCATTGGGATCCAGGTTAGAATATGTCCTCAGTACTTTTTGCTTGTTTTAAGAAGCGACTAAATGGGGCGGTCCTTTGGATGATGACCTGCCTGTCAAGTTTTGATTGATGACCTGTCACATTTTGATTTATAGCCCACCCCGGTTTTTCCAACGACGTCATTGGGTTTTCCACTTCTATCTCATTCTATCCTGTCATTGGTCTATCCTCCGTTAAGTAGGTCATGGTCATCTCACCTGTCACGATTTGGTTGATGACCTGTCACATTTTGATTGATTACCCACTTCACACAGCCACCTATACTTGATTGATTACCCACCCCATACAGCCACCTATATTTGATTGATTTCCCACCCCATACAGCCACCTATACTACTTGATTACTCACCCCATACAGCACCTATACTACTTAAATCGACCATGGACCATGTGGATGCTGTGATCACTGGAAATTCACATACTAGACACGTTCAATATCATGTCCAGAGAAGACCTTCACTTATAACTTGAACATCACAATGTGCAAGCCCACTTCCATAGAATTGTGTTCACAAAATCAATAGACAAGACAATTTACTTCAGAAATAAGGGCCATTCTACATGAAGCTGGGAGTTTTATACATTAAACTCAGGAAACCCTGGTTCGTACGTTTTTATTCGGTGAGAAATGGTTGACAACCTTTTTATTTGTGTTAAGACACTTATCTGATCTATTAATATTGACCATGTGATGAAAGCCTTTTTGACTCTATATATTCACTCATATGTTTCTGAAGTAAATCCTTCAATTAGTAAGTGGTATCTTTTTCAATCTGCTTCAACATGTTTACATAACAACTATTTGCGTTATCACAATTTGCATCTTTACAGCAGTGGATGCTTACTTCTCCTTCACACCTGACCCATCCGAGGGTCCATGCTTGTCCTACTTTTAAATGTGAATTCATTATAGGATTAATCACTGTTCTTCACATTCACTTATTTTTGTCATTTAGAGTTGGTCTAATTTCCTACTCCAACCTAAAAAGTAAAAGTTTATGATTTGTTATGGTATTTTATTTCCCATTGTCATTTATGATTAAATAACTCAGGTCTAATCCTTGATATGTAGATGATGAAAGTACTCTTAATTTAAATTATCAGTCATAATATATAGGAAAGTGAGAATAAAATGTCAATTTTCCATGTCTGCTTCGTACTTAGATATTTTATTGAACATTGACATTAACGGCAAACTAACTACTCAACTTGATGACAAACAGGACGATTTCAGCTTCTCCATCGTCAACTTCCCATATTTATGTAGCAGACTAGCAGCATTCCATCATCACTTTGCAATGGTGTGTATGTCTCTCAACTTATTCGATACGCAAGAGCTTGTTCTGCGTATGATAAGTTTTTGAATCTAGACAGGCTACTTACAGACAAGCTGTGTTTGCAGATGTTTCAACAGTCACGTTTAAAGGCAGCATTTCGTAAATTCTTTGGTCGTTATAACAATTTAGTTTACCAATATGACCTACCATTGAGTCAAATGTTGTCTGATGTGTTTCATAGCCATTGTTAAGCCGTTTTCACACACTGATTTGACTACGGATTGTTCCGTTTACCTGATCAAGACTTTGGGCTCAAAGCGGGTGTGACCGGTCAACAAGGGATGCTTACTCCTCCTAGGCACCCGATCCCACCTCTGTGTGTGTCCAGGGGTCTGTTTTGCCCAATCTTGTTTTTTATTCTATTTAGGACTTACGAGATTGATCACTGTTTGTTATCTTTGCCTTTACATCAATCAAGTCCAGTTTCCAAAAGTTTGATATCCGTGGCCAATTGAATCATCTGCTGGTGGACGGCTTTGACAGAAAGTACGATTGAATACACGGGAAGCATTTGAATTTTATTCTGAGAAAATACATGATGAAAGAAAATAAAAATCTTAATAGAATGCTATCTAAGTATTTAGTACCAAATTTCTAAATACATTGTTCAACAAAACAAGGACCATACTAGAATAGTACAAAGAATGTTACTATAATGTCATCTTCTGAATTTTTTTAGTGTTGTATGCAAGAGGCTAATATGGTCGCGCACTCGGATATGTGGGCTTTCTCCAGGTACTGTTCTCTCCTCTGACAGCAATGACTCCTTCTCATCAATATCTGAATCGACGAGAAGCATTGGCATGTGTTGTTGAACTTGTTTTAAAAGTGACACCAAAATTTGTCATTATTTATTTAAACAATAAAATGCTTTCTTTATTGATTTATTGGGTGATGAAGGAAACTAGCATTGCAGAAAAAATCATAACCCGCGAGTTATTTTTTTTTTTTTGCAATCTAGTTTCCATCATCACCCAGTAAACCAACAAAGAAAGCATTTTATTGTTTATATTTATATTTCCATGCATGTTCTAAACATATAAATTATATTTAAGTACTAAAATATCATAATGTTGATCATTTCGTTACTGTAAACAGAGCAGCCAATTCAACCTTTGACCTTGGAATCGCTCCATATATTGTAATGACCACTACAAAACAAATTTTTATTGGATGATAAATGCCTTGTCAATAACAAAGGAAATACAGAAGAAAAGATTCAGTGACTGTAAATATATTGATTTGTAAGCTGAATATTGGAACCTTTTCTGGATATAAAATAATGCAATATAACAATTGTAAACACACGTCACTCAGTCACAGTTCTTTCCTTTAGAATCAAATGCAATTAATAACTTGCAAGGTTTCGTCTTTGCGTAATCCTGCTTATACTAGGATCCCAACTTTATTTCATTTGGTTAGTTTCAAACGAGTTTTAATTATCGAATGGATTCAACAGCGGTGTTATGTTGACTGTGCATAATCAAAAACAAAAATCTGGTTGTGTCAGTTTGTAATGATGTACCATAAAATTTTCAATATTTAGATAATGAAAACTTTATCAATAAAGACAACAATCTGACATCACATAATCTGAAATAAGTATGAATATATTTTTAATCGTCTTTGGTTTCGTTGTCATCATCATCGTCATCATCATCGTCGTCATCGATGTCACTTTTTTCCTCATCTTCTTTGTCAGGGTCGTCCGGAGTGACTGTTTTGTCGTTTTCATCTAGAACTTTTAATGTGACATTCAGTTCTGCGTAGTGAAAAAGAATGTTTATGTTAGTTTCATAGTTTAGCAAAATATTAGTTTGTTTTGTCATATCCCTGTTTTGTCTAAAAACAATTCACATCAACACATATGTAGAAAAGGTCATAATCATGTTTGTTTGCTTTGCATACATACCTATAAAAACATTCTCAAGACTATACTTTTAAATCACTCATTTCTTATTATTTGCAGTTTTCGGGTACATCAGTGGTATATACAGTATATATCCATCTACATACATACCAGAAGAGTTGAACATGCACAAATAAAAAAAACAATTATTTGATTTTGATTCTAGAAAATATGTGTAAAAATTTCGAAATTGTAAAACAAACCATTTATCTCTTTGATGTGTTCCTGTTTTTCGATTTCCTTTTTGTCAAGTCCATTCAATGTGAAATGAAAAACATCTCCCTTTAAATCAGCAAGGAAGCATCTACCATCACTAGTTGGTGTCATCCTTGAGAACTACAGCGAAATGAAAAAAAATATAAATTGAAAGAACGTATAAGGCAATCGTAGGAAATATCCAGCGATATTGAGATTCATGCAAGAAAAAGTCAATGTATCTGATTTGTCGACCAGCGACTAATCGGACATCCAGTCTCATGACAAAAATACTAGACGTATGTACATGTATTTGATACACATGCACTACACCACTATATTCAAGTACTACCAAAATATGGCAGGCCCCTATATTGAATCATATTGAATTTGACATGAAAACCAGTAGTGAATTCTATAATAATTAATTTGCATTAAACGAGTTAAAGGATGTTTAGTTATCTGTTCAGCACAAATTGCTGTATAGCGGATATATACTAATTCAAGATAAACCTACATGGATCGCCCAACTATATCTGCATATTAGAAAATACCATGACCTTTCACCTTTTGATTTGCAAACCAATAGGGACTCTATCCTAGCAATCACCATGCTGTCAACAAAGTGGGAAACAATTGTTATATCTATGCAAAATAGTCCATGAGTTGACATGTGAAACAATTGGAGATCATAAGGCAAAGGGTTTTCTTATTTTTGTTTTATAACATAGCTGATGTATTCTTAAGTTAAAAAATACCACGACCTTTGTTCTTATGACCTGAAGATGAATAGAATATGATTGTCTACTAGTCATAACCTACTGCCTATACTATGAATTTGTTACTAGAATAAGATTGTCTTGATCATCGGTTGGGCAGCACATGCTGGAATTCCTGTGCCATTTCTATCTATTGACCTGAAAATCAATTGTGGACATCGACTGGTCTGAAAATCAATCATGGGCATTTACTGGCCATTACCAATTTGCTTATGAAGTTTGATGACAACTGGGGAATGTGTTCTCTGGAGATCAATCTCTATCTCTATCCACCAACCGATCTACCGAAGGGTGATACGTACAATACGTCCCATCTCGCAAAAGGCAAAGGATGTTTCCTTGTTTCTACGTCTCGTCATTAACTTTAGGTGAAGTACCATGCATTTAGAGACGTAGCGGTGAGGACTATTTATCATGTCAACGTCTACCGTGACATGAAATTTCATCATTCATTAGACCAGCGATCTATTACATGCAACACTATCAATATTGACATTGCAGTGGTACGAAATGGTCTAAACCTACGACCGTGCGGTCACGAAGCGTACACTCAAAAGTACTGAGCCTCCAAGAATGGTAAGGAAGGACGGGGGCATAAATACTGCAAAAGCATTATCGAAGGATATAACACAATAGCGATAATTTTCACATACATTTATTACCATGCTAGGAGAAAGACATGAAGCTTTGTTCAACCCAGTAATATCATGTCCCTCGAGGGCAACTCCCGAGGGGGATATGATATTACTGTTTTGAACAAAGTTTCATGTTTCCCTTCCAGCAAGGCAATAAATTGTTTAGTAAAAAAAAAGATGTTTAATTTTTACACTTCATTGTAGATTGTAAATTACATGAAATTTCACTTATCAACAATTGTCAAACCATAACAAGATAGTAACAATAACAGTAACAGCTTGAAAATAACTCTTGTAAGAAAAAACCTCGAGGCTCCCCGAGTGATGCACGATGTTCCGAGGCACACCGAAGGAGGCGTACATGAAGTTTTGTCACCCCAATGACGTGGTCTGTTCAACCAATGGTATTTGAATAATCGTTAAGTCTATCCCTTGAGGTATAGCTAGGCAATTCATCCGCTGCTGAGTGTCCAATAATGTGATCTACATTGGACCCAGGGGAGGGAGGGGGGGGGTCTCAATCTATACTGTGGGGTACATATGCACGGCTTAGATCTCCAAAACACCACATTAATGTAATCAGTATTTTGAAATCCATACGCATTCATATATTTTCGTATATTTCATAACAAAATTGTAAAAAAGAAGATACATTTCATCACAAAATTGTATAGTGCTATCCTATGTCACTATCGCACATATTGTAACACACGGCTTTGTATATTCTTTTCAGTGGAGATCCAGTGCAGTTTTTTCCCCATGATTACACATTTCAGTGGATAAATTTACCATCATTGATATATAGTAATGTCATTTCCTCTACCTTTTTGCATAAACAAGATTGATGAAAATTTGTGATCCATGTGAAATATGGTTGCCACTGTCCCAAAAAAGTGAACCCATTCCATCGGTAACGTCTTGATATAGGAAGACCCCCACCCTCTAAGACTGAATTGAAAATAACAAACTGTTGAATAGTAAGGCAAAGTACAACGAATGGGATATATGGAGAGATATGATCACGTCCACTACAACTCTTGTAAAACAATATATTCTCGGCAATCAAAAAATCTCGAAAAAGTTCTGTGGAAGATGCTAACAATATAACCGATACGTGTAAAAGATCGGGGGTTTGCATTTTTGTAAGCCGCGATCTGTTGCGCAATGTCTGTCTTGAACTTTGGTATTGTCACTGAACTATGCTGGGGGTATTGGAAATCATGGGTGTAGGAGCCGGGGAGGGGAGGGGGGAGCCAATTGAAAGCAAAAGTATGTTTTTTGCCCCCCCCCCTTTTTGTCAGTAACTTCTTTTTTTGCATCAATGAACAATAAATTTAGAAGTCCACCCCCCCACATATAGTGATCTTTAGAAGTTTGCCCCCCCCCCATTAGTGTACTGTTGCCTCTTTTTATGTTCTTGTCGTTATTTTAGAAGTTGCCCCCCCCCTCCTCATTTAGTGTTCCATTAGTTTTTTATATGTTTTTTGCTTATCGCATTATTTAGAAGTATGCCTCTCTCTCTCTCTCTCTCTCTTCTCTCTCTCTCTCTCTCTCTCTCTCTCTCTCTCTCTCTCCAAAGACATTTCTACGTCCCACTTGAAAGGTCATATTTGTATCTGGATTGGAACATCAAAACGGCCTGTGGACTTAACGGTTGCGCAACCGGTGCCCCCTAAAAATTAATAACTTAAGTTTAGACCTTTTTTTTAAAATAAAACGACAATTGAAATTATTGTGTTGCTTTTATTTTGGAGAATTTATATTTTATTTCAAAAATAATATAATAATTTAGATAAAAAAAACTCTTAAATTTGTGTCATTTATTAAATTTCACCTCATAAAAAACGTATCTCGATCAATACACGCCGTTCCGTCGTGTATTTTTTCGTGTATTGACAATTTCTCCTAAAATAGCCAAAAGACGATCATTATCTCTTGTCTTGTTAAACTTCGAATGGAACTATACGTTTACGACATAAATAAAAATAAATGTCCGATGAATAATGAATAAGTAAGGTTAACACCAAATTTCGACTCTGCTGATTTAATAATATAGATATATGATACATTACTTACAAAAGCATCAGGTCTATAGCTTGCTAGACATTCCCAGCTCTCAACGTCCCAAATCCTCATGAGATTTTCTTCTTCCATGTCACAGAATGACATCATATAAGGTCCGTCAGGATTGCCAAATAAATCTGTTATCTCTGTGTGACCGCTTAATTTCATATGAAGACATCCTTTCAAATAAAGTTTTAGAAACTTTAGAAAAAAAATTAAACAGCATTTTATATCATACATATCCCCTAAGAAGACAACATTTTAGGTTTTATGGATTTTTGGATTTTTGTTTGTTTATAGTTAGCTGTCATTGTCACTGATTGTTGTGTTTTACATATATTCTTAAATAACTTCGGACTTTTATGTTGAGCGCCTCAGGGTAATTTTTTAAATTATATAGGGCGATATAATACGGAAGCCCATTGAGGCCAGTTTATAGAAACATATTTTAAAAGATTTTAACTATATATTCGTATGTAACAATGTGAACCCCAATAAACACTGTCAGGAAGCTTCCATGTAAATTTCAACTTTTCTGGAAAAATGGTTGAGAAGAACATTTTTACATGACTCCACTTTATCTTTCGTGATTATATCCCCTTTGATAGAGGCATGGTTCTTCATTTGAATAAACTTTAATCCCTTTAATCTATAGCTAGAATGATCTATACCAAGTGTGATTGAAATTGACCAAGTGGGTCTGGAGAAGAAGTCGCAAATGTTCAATGTTTACAGACAGACAAACAACTAGTAATCAGAAAAGCTCACTTGAGATTTCTGCTAATCAATAACAAAAAAAAAAACGCAATACAAAATACAATGGTTTAAAAATATCTGAGTGCAAACCTAATTTAATGTCCCATAGTCTGATTGCGCCATCTTGGTACGAAGTGGCCAATAGTTCGTCTTTGATAAGCAACATTTCATTCATATCCAACCCACAAACATCTTTTCCCTGTATGTTATACAATTTCCATGCTTCTTCGTCAAACAGCATTTCTTGTTTGTCTGTAAATATAAAATCAATTTAATTTTACAACACTGAAAGTGTACTGTGCTGTATTTTTGTGCAATTTTGTGTTTTCAGACCTACATGTAAATATAGTATTGCAATTATATATGAATTAGTGAGCTTTTGAATGAAAAGGTGAAGATAAGAAACATTGAGTATACAACACGTCAGACAGCATTTGACCCAATGTCAGGTTGTATTGGCAAACTAGATCGTTACAAACAAGTTCGTTATGACGACCTTAGAATTTGTGAAATTCTAACTTTAATCTAAATTTATATCATATGATAAGTACATTTCAGTGGTTTGAATAAACTACTGTCTGAAACAATGAAAAGGTGAAAGTTTTAAAATTGAAATTACCGCTAAATAATTCAATTTTACTCGTGCTACACATTTGGTTGGTTCAATCGACTTTATCAACTTTCTCTATATCGTATAAACTAAAGCTTTATGACCTCCAAGGAAAGACGTCACAATATGTTTGAATGCTCAGTTTCCAGTTTGTTGCTAGGCCAATATTGGTGTGCGTCATAAAACTTAATGGTAAGTCTTCCAGGGAAGACAGGGAAAGACCATGTGTCGCCCTGCCTACTTCTAATTACAATTTGAAAAAAATACTTCATCATTTATAAGTATCATCATGCAAAAAAGTATTATGAAATATTTTTTTGGTCAGAATTCAGTTTTGTTCAATTTACCAGAGTGACAATGCATTTACTCAACATGATGAATTAGATTGAAAGATAAGCATATTGTTATGAAGGATCCATTTGTGAGATTTATAGAATAAAGACATATTTAATTTCAAGGTTCTCATGGGCGGGGGGCCCTCAGTCATTACTTTGCGACCAAATTTGTTCAATGTCAAAAAAATTAAAGTTGCGTCCAAACGCGAAGTGGACATATGGCAAATTAAGAAACTACATCTACATGATACAGTTCTCCATACTGATCGCCTCTGTGCTAAATCATCAAGAAGCTGGTCTGTGTGGTCCCTGAGAAAAATGTGACAGAAATTTGTCCATGTTTAAAAATATTCTAAGTCACGTCAACATAGGAAGTTGACATTCGGCGGATGAACTGCGTTACACGAATACAGTTGTCCATACTGATGCTCTATGCCAAATATCAGGAAGCTGACCTGTGTGGTTTGAGAAAAATGTAACACGAAATTTGCCTATTTAATAAATATTCAAAGTTGGTCAAAATAGGAAGTGGACATGCGGCAGATTGGAAACTGTGTTACACGAATACAGTTTCCATACGATGTTCTGTGTCAAATATCAGGAAGCTGGCCTGTGTGGTTCCTGAGAAAAATGTGACAAATATTTCCATGTAAAAATATTTCTAAGTTGCGTCAAACAGGAAGTGCATGCGGCAGATTTGGAAAAACTGCGTTACACGATACCAGTTCTCCATACTGAATGGCTATGTGCCAAATATCAGGAAGGCTGGCCTTATGTGGTTTTCCTGAGAAAAATGTGGACAGAAAATTTTGCGACGCCGAACGCCTAAAGTGATCCCTAATGTCGCCTCTGCTAAAGCAGGCAGGCGAACACAAAAATAATATTTTCTTTATATTATTATCAAATGATAACCCCAAAAATTTGTTAAATTTATTAAGATAAAAATAATCAAGAAATTGAAGTAATTTTTATTCATTTTATACATATAAAGTAGTCGGACAGTTTAACACAATTTCATTTATTGCTATGCATAATGCGTAAACTGCCTAAACTTACTTTATATCAAATAAAACGAATAATAATGACTCTCTATTCCTAAACGGGGCATGACACGTTTTCGAACTAAAAATGTTCAAATTTTAGAATTGCCAAATTTTGAATGTTTACAATGCTTAACAAGTGTATTTGCTAGTATGCAGCAAAAATTGAAAATTCACGTTGTTGAGTTACAAGTACATGTATAATACAGCCTCACAAATCTTCGCTATGTAAAACAAGGCTCGTGCCTTGTTTATGTTTACAAAATATTGCTCCGTAGAAAATATAATGTTTAAAACAATAACGAGATGTGAGAAACAACTAGACACTGTTTTAAATTATGTTTAGAATGAACTTCTAAGATTTGAAAAAAAAATCTGCTTTAAAATGGATACGTTTAGGTACATATTCAAAATATGTACGCAAATCATTGACTCAGGCCTTGTTTAGATAACAAAGAATTAACACTTGTCTTACATTAGAAAATTACACCAACATAGATGACGTTAGAATTTTTCTTGACCCATTAGAAATACCTTAGTCCAAGCATTGTAAACATAAAATTGGCATTATCTAACAATTTGAACATTTTTATTCACAAACGTGTTCCATGCCCTTTACATAGACAATGGTACCTCCATCTTCCTTGTTCCAAACAAAGGGCGTGGTAATCAGTTTTCTTTTTGTTTAACATTGCCGTGTCTAATGACGTAATCTCTCGACTAGAAACTTAACATGTCTATACCGGAGATCCGACACACTTGGTCCAAACGATGGTATTAGTGAATAATTTTATTATTTTCTTTCTTTCAACATCACAAAACAAGAAATCGGTTCATCTTCAGTGATGCAAGCCACAATATGGCCATCTCGGGAAACCTGCAGAAGAATCTGATAATCAAGATTCATATTCATCCACATTGGTCATAGAATTGGCATCAGTCTTCTGTTATATCCAAATAGCTTATTTTGTTCAATCGTCAATAACCTCGGAATACGGGATAGATTTCAACTGAAAGATTTTGAGCCAAATTGACGTATTCATGATGCTACCAACGTCAAATGATTATTGGAGTTTGTAGAGTTACCATACGAACAAAGTCGAATCATTACGCTTATTTTGTCAGATAAAGATGGGATTTCATTGAAATGTTTGGCACTTTAAACATCTACACAAGATTTATTCGTTTAGAAACTTGATTTGTCTGTTGGTGGTCTACTTAACAAAAAGCAACACAAATCAATCATAACATCAACTAGATACACAATCATGTCTTCTAACAATACATATATAAACAAGATGTTGTTTTGTGACACGCGATGCCACCGGATTCTCCATGCAGTGAAAAGGGCTGCCAAAAGGATTATGCATGTGAAATAATCTACCATTCAAAAGTTATGGCCAATGTTTAATTTTTTGAAAAAGTAGGTCAAATTTCAAGGTCAAGGTCAGGAAGGTCAATTTTTTTGAAAAAAATGTCGAAAGGGGTCATAAGGAGTGAACATATGAAAGCCCATCATTGCTATTCAAAAGATATCAACCAAATTGTTAAAGTTTTTGAAAAGTCGGTCAAACTTCAAGGTCAATGCTCAGGAGGTCAAAAATTTTGGAACCAGTCCGAAAAGGGCTTGTCATAAGAAAGAACACAATGTGTAATCATAAAGTCCATCACTTGTCATTTCAAAAAGATATGGCAATGTTAAAGTTTTTTAAAAAGTAAGTCAAACTTCAAAGTCAGGAAGGTCAGAAATGTTCGTACGTAGAAAGGGCTTGTCATAAAGGAACACACATGTGGTAATATGAAGTCTCAACCACTTGCATTCAAATGTTATAGCTCAAATGTTAAAGTTTTTCAAAAGTAGGTCAAACTTGAAGGTTCAAGGTCAGGAGGTCAAAATGTTGGTACCAATTGAAAGGGCCTGTCATAAGAAACACACATGTGTAATATGAAAGCCCCCATCACCTGCCAATTCAAAAGTCATGGCCAATGTTACAAGTTTTTTTGCAGAAAAACGAACAAACAGACAGACAAAAACTATAATGCCTCCGAAATCGAAGATTCCGGGGGCATAAAAAATCAATTCAAGTTAAAATGGAAATAGATAATGACTTTTTTGCATCTGACATACGGAAAAAATTCATGATATTGAATTTTGATTATTTCAAAAAGACATGTCAGGAGAAAAATGTACAATTCTAAACTTTTACGTAAATTTAAAGCCTGTATCAATCTTTATTTAAAATATACTAAAAAAGTGAGAATTTGTCATCAAAATTTTCAACTAATTGGCCAAAATTTGAAATTTTTATGAACAAAAAAAAATCACTTTTTTAAAACATTTGAATGTTCTGTTCGGAAAAGTATATCTGATTCAATGAAATCAAATAAATTACAACATTTGAAATAGTCTCAGTTAACTTGTATATAAATTATAAAACTAAAATACCAACGTACAGGGGTGTAAAATAGAAAAAAAAAGAAGGTACATTACAGAAACAGAACTGTAAAATCCATATACACGTAATGTAAAGCTTTGATTAATCAATCTTCCTGCACAAATATAGTCCCTGCCTATGACACGTTTTTTTTTTTTTCAACTGGATAGGATCCAGCAATAGATGTCAGATATTATGTCACCTTGTCAGATCGTTTGTTGCTTTGTTTGTAGATACTTTTGTCGACTTGTCAACTTATTCACGTGCTTCTTAAAATTCTACATGAAAATGTGTCCATTTCCAGTTGTGCCATCCAGTTTTTTTCCTGAAAGTCGACACCTACGATCTGAAAATTCAACAAATTATCTGCACAAATCGAACATAAGCATCATAAAAGTCGTTTTAAATTTCTGATAGTCGGCATAACATCTGCAGTCGCATAACATCAGACAAACTCCACTTCTTATGAATAAAGTCAAAAACTTGGGTCAAAACTAGAAAATTACTGTGATAAAACTCACTAAAGGATCCCCACACCACGCACATACTTGAGTCACTATTACTTGAACAAGAAAAAAATATGGCCCAGACAGAATTCCATGATAACAAAATATTCAATTGACCTGAATGAAGGTCAAGGTTATACAAGAGGTCAATGAATGTACGTGACACACCCTCCCATGGCGATACATCCTCTCATGGTTGAGCACCCAATGCCAAATATAATCCCATGTTAGAGAATTATAAGCTTTGACCTTGAGGTCAAAGGTCATGGTCATATATAGGTCATGAAAGTAATGGCGACACGTCCTCTCATATTGATACACCCATATGCTAGTTATGGTATGCTCCTACGTTAAAGAACAAAGACGTTAGGTCTGGACACGAATCTGCACACAACAGACGGACAAACAGACGACCAAACAGAGTACAAATGACACATCGTCTTATGTGATGCTATCCATGTGCAAATATGGATGCCTATGGAAATAGAACAAAGAGTTATGGCCCGGAAACGGATTCAATGTTAAAACAAGATGTGTCTGTGGAACACGACATTGCCCCGTATTCCACAGCCAGTGGAAAGGGTTTGTCATTGGATTATGCATGTGAAATATGAAAGGTTATCCCCTTACCATTCAAAAGTTACGGCCATGTTAAAGTTTTTAAAAACTGTAGGTCAAAATCCAAGGTCAAGGTCAAACATTTTGGTACCAGATAAAAGACCGTCATAAGGAATACACATGTGAAATATGTATGCCCTCTAACTCTTGCCATTAAAAATGTTATGGCTATGATAACGTTTTTGAAAAGTAGGTCTAAGTTCAAAATCAAGGTCAGAAGGTCAAAAAGTTTTTGTACCCACGGAAAGGTCCTTGTCATAAAGGAACATACATGTGAAATATAAAAGCCCTAGTACTTACCAATTCAAAAAGTTATATGCTAAGGTTAAAGGTTTTAAAAAGTAGGTCAAAACTTCAAGGTCCAAGGTCATGAAGGTAAAAATGTTGGTACCATGGAAAGGTCTTGTAATAAGAAACATATCTTGTGAAAATAACCCAAGCCCAGTACTTATCATTCAAAAGTTATAGCTAGGTTAAAAGTTTTAGATAAATAAGTCAAACTTCAAATCCAAGTCAGGAGGTCAAAAATGTTGGTAACCAAATGGAAAGGTATTGTAATAAGAAACATTTGTGAAATAACAAAGCCCTAGTATTACATTCAAAAGTTATTAGCTAAGGTTAGAGTTTTTGAAATAAGTAGGACAAAATTTCAAGGTCAAGGTCAGGAGGTCAAAATGTTGGTACCAATGGAAAGGTCTTGTAATAAGAAACATACTTGTGAAATAAAGCAAAAGCCCTAGTACTTATCATTAAAAGTTATAGCTAAGGTTAAAAGTTTTGATAAGTAAGTCAAAACTTCAAAACGTCACAAGGTCAGGAGGTCAAAAATGTTGGTACCAATGAAAGGTATTGTAAAAGAAACATACTTGTGAAATAACAAAGCCCTAGTACTACATCAAAAGTTTATAGCTAATAGAGTTAAAGTTTTTTGATAAGTAGTCAAAACTTCAAGTCAAGGTCAGGAAGGTCAAAATTGTTGGTACCAATGGATAAGGTCTTGTTAATACGAAACATACTTGTGAAATAACAAAGCCCTAGTTATGGAACTTATCATTCAAGTTATAGCTAGGTTAAAGTTTTGATAAGTAGGTTTCAAAACTTCAAAGGTCAAGGTTAGGAGGTCAAAAATGTTTGGGTACCCATGGAAAGGTCTTTGTATAAGAACATACTTGTGAAATATCAAGCCTAGTACTTATCATTCAAAAGGTTATAGCTAAGGTTAAAGTTTTATGATAAGTAGGGGTGCAAACATTTACAGAGGTAATGGGAATATTATGTTTGA
>CAJDSM010025076.1:13191-35175 GCA_903981925.1 Ostrea lurida | reverse complement strand
TTCAGCACAGTAGTTTTGCATTAGATTTTGAGAGGGAAAGACCTTAATTTCTGACTAAGACAAATAGTTAAGATATATTTCAGACCTTGTAGAACAGACTGGACAGTAAGTATCAGATTCTTTAATTACTAACACGTACACGTTAAAAGAAGTGTGGAAGTTTAAACTATCAAAATTTAATTAAAAGTAAAATCGTGTAATTTATATTGGCATAATCATGTTATTAGCATCGCGGAAGAGTTATTTTTCTTTAGTAAGAGTTACTTTCTCTTTGATTTTGATTTATTCCGTTGAATTACTATAGGAATGTGCAATTTTTCAAAAACTAGCTAAATATTTAATTCGCGATGCTAATAACATGATATTGCCTTTATATTAACATAAAAGATAAATGGTTTTAATATTTATTAAAGTAATATGACCCTTAGATGAATTAATTTTTTAAATTAACAGATTTCATTTTGGACATCACTGCAATTCAATTGCAATACTTGCTTAGTATTGTATATTTTGCCTGGGGCTTCTGTCCCATCAAAGAGCTACATGTAACTGAATATAATGCCTATTTCAAGTTCAGGTTAAAACCTAAACCCTACAGGTTACAGACGCACCTGAGTTGTAGACTCCGAAGACTGAGACAGGAGGTCTTTGTTCAGGGTAATAGCTGATCTATGTAAAACTGATTCAACCCGAACTCAATTACACCACATTCTTCCCCATCTTAATTAGATCCTATCATATGACATAAATCTAGAATACCCTGTATTTACATTTATATAAAACATGCACCATTTATATACATGTATACAGCTCATAAATATATGTCCCTGTTCCTTTAACACACAGATTGTAAAAGGTCCTTAAAATCTGCCAGTAAGACGTCACTTCCTTTGTCTGTCAGATGTATTCCGTCTCTCCTGAATAGTGTTTTCTTTCCAATGAATTTTCTGATGAGCTATATTATTTTCCCTTAACTTTTTCATGAACCAGCCCATCTCTTCATTGCTTTTCCCCTCCCAACTATACCCCCAAACTCTTCTGGACAAAAGTTCAGATCAGATGGGGAGGAATCTTCTGTAATGACAATGTTTAACAGCTGTTTAAATTTCTGTAGTCTATACAAATCTCATATTTCCCCATCTTTCTTTGTAACTAATACAGGAGAGGATGTCCATTGTGAAATAGAGGGTTGGATTTTACCTTGTTCCAACGTTTCGTTGATATGTTTCATTTTTTCATTCCCCTGCTTATGGTGTGTATATATACATATCACCCAGTTGATTCGATACCCAATAGCATGCAATGTCTCCGTGTTGTTATGGTGACCCACTACTGTAATTGGGACATTCTCTTGCAAAATGCCCAGTTCTATCACATTTGAAACAAGTTTGTCTGCTTGTCTAGATAGAAATCTAATCCTTGAATTTGATTTTACTGTTTGATCTAGATCTAGATCTGTTTTAATCAGAAGGTTCAATGATTTGAAGCATATTTTGAATGTTAGCATATGGTCTTTATTTCCCTATTGTCTCCTTTCATTCTCTTAACCCTATATTCTAGTTTTGAGATGTTTGCCTGTTCTGAATTTTGCATTGGTGTTTATTTGCATTGTATAAAGCTCGAATTACACTTGCTGTTTCCTTATAATTATCTTCCTCACTTTTAGATGGCTCAGATTTCACCCTTTTTAGCTCACCTGAGCCGAAGGCTCAAGTGAGCCTTTTTCTGATCGCTTTTTGTCCGTCTCTGTCTCCGCTGTTCTGTCCGTCTGTCTGTCTGTCCGTCCGTCCGTCCTGTCTGTTAACTTTGGACAATTTTCGACTTCTTCCCAAAAACGCTGGGCCAAATCAACACAAGACTGGTACACATCATCCTGGGTAAAGGGCTTTCAAAGTTTGTTCAAATGAAGGACCAGGCCCTCATCAAAGGGGAGATAATCACGAAAAATGCAAAAATAGGGTGTGTCATTTAAAATCTTCTTCTCAAGACCCACTGGGCCAGGAAAGCTGAAATTTATATGGAAACTTCCTGAATAGTGGAATTCAAGTTTGTTCAAATATATTGACCCCCGGGTAACGATGGGGCCCGCAATAAGGGGAAAAAAACAAAGTTTGAATTGTGATTATATAGAGAAATCTTTAAAAAATCTTCTTCTCAAGAACCACTTTGGCGCCAGGAACAGCTGAATTTATAGAAGCTTCCTGATATTAGAGGAGATTCAAGTTTGTTCAAATCCAGTGACCGCCCGGGGGTACGATGGGCCCCAATAGGGATCAAAGTTTTACATATGATTATAGAGGGAAAATCTTTAAAAAATTTCTTCTCAAGAAACACTGGCCAGGAAAGCTGAAATTTATATGGAAGCTCCTGATATAGAGGGATTCAAGTTGTTCAAATCATGACCCCTCGGGGTACGATGGGCCCCAATAGGGATCAAAGTTTTACATATGATTAATATAGAGGAAATCTTTAAAAATCTTCTTCTCAAACACTGGGGCAGGAAGCTGAAATTTATATGGAAGCTTCCTGATATCGAGGAGATTTCAAGTTTTGTTCAAATCATGACCACCCGAGGGTATGATGGGCCCCATAAGGGGATACGTTTACATATGATTATAATTTAGGGAAAATCTTTAAAAATCTTCTTTACTTACCAAGAACCACTGGGCCAGGGGAAGCGGTGAAATTATGGAAGCGTCGTCTGATTATAGAGGATATTCCAGTTTGTTCAAAAGTCAATGACCAGCCGCGGGGGTACGATCTGGGCCGCCATATAGGGGATCAAAGTTTTACATATTATATAGGGAAACTTTTAAAATCTTCTTCTCAAGAACCTGGCCAGGAAAGCTGAAATTTATATGGAAGCTTCCTGATTATGAGGAATGATTCAAGTTTGTTCATTATCATGACCCCCGGGGGTACGATGGGCCAATAGGGGATCAAAGTTTTACATATGATATTAAGAAATCTTCTTCACAAAGAACCACTGGGCCAGAAAGCTGAAATTTATATGGAAGCTTCCTGATATAGAGGATATTCAAGTTTGTTCAAATCATGACCCCGGGGGTACGATGGGGCCCCAATAGGGGATCAAAGTTTTTACATGCAGATACACTGTATATAGAGAATTCTTTAAATATCTTTTTCATTGAACCAGAAGAGTGGATGGTGTACCTGAAAGCTCCTGATATGGAGTATGATTTAAGTTTGTTCAGATAAGCCTCACCCGACATAGTTAGATTTATCCACAGTGGTACATTCTAAATCCAAACTACTGCTCTTCTTTAAGTGAAGAAGAAGAGCGTGTGTTCAGGTGAGCGATGTGGCCCATGGGCCTCTTGTTGATTCACACTTTCTTACACGTAATATTAATTTCTGATTTGTTATTTGTTGTAATAGGAATCGAACCCGGGACCCCTGCATTACTAGTTAGGTACGCTAACCCCTGAGCTACCCAGGTTGAAGTCCACTAACCGATTAGCTATAAATACTACATGTATATTTCTTTCTCCTTGATTTGTCTTCTTCCTCGAAGACACACAATCCATATTCTTTTTCACAATTTCATTTAGGGTAAGGGCTGCCCTGCTGTCTTCTAAGCCAAATTCCTGCCAAAATCGTTACTAGAATAGGGAAAACACTACTAGTATTTTACTCAACCCTAAAGGTTAATTTCAGCATCGCAAATTATACATTTTAGGTTCAAACTGTAAATTTGGAAATTCCTAACAAATCTACGTTGAAAAAGTGATGCTGATTTAACAATATGACTTGCCGGACAATTCTATATATATACCTTTAGGTATTTTCTTTTGCTACCTTGAATTGTTCCATTTAGGGCAATACAGACATTGACAAATTTAGTTTTCTCTGTCAATGCATTCAGATTAGCACTAATCACCCGTAAATCGGGCTCAATCATCACAATCGAATTTTTATTTACAGAACACAATCAAGCAAGTTTTATTGAGGTAATTCAGCGCTTCATTATGAAGAGTTGTCTGATTGTCGATCCTTGAAAGTTAGTAACAGACGACGATTCATAAGAAAACAAAAAGTCTATAAGCAGGTGCATTGTGAAGACACGCAATCGATATATGGTTTGTAGAATTCGCATCAGAAATATCTTTTTCGCATTTCTCGTGAAACTTCAATTAGACTGAACATTTCTTTCTCATACTGAAATCACCTGCTTCATTAGTATACCTAGTCCACCAGATTCTATATTTGAAAATCCTTTCCGCAAAATTGCTTGAAGGTTGATTATAAGTATCCAAACTTTCTTTTAGTAGAATGATTGGAAACTTCCTTCTATCCGATAAGGAAAGTTGAGAGATTGAATGTGCATATCGGATTAACAGCTAAGACTTCTGTTTCCCAGATTACAGTAAAACACGAATAGGACGAACACATTTAATATAATAAATCCAATCTTTCAGCGAACACGCTAATTTACACTTACATAGTAATACATAGTAAATTTGACTAGCTAGTTCGTCAAATGTTCATTTGTAGTAGAAATGAATTTGACTAATAAACTGGTAAAGTTGGCTAGATGAATAGTCAGAAACGTCTGCGCACCTTTACAATCATCACTTCTAGGAAGTGACGTCATTGCTATGAAAAAAGGAACAGACGCCCATCTTCAGATGCATAATTCATCGATGCGAGGACGTAAAGCATGATGTTATGCAGCGTTAAGCGCTTGCAATTAAAGTCGTAAATGTAGTACATAGTAAATAGCAAACTAAAAGCTGGATTCTGGTATATTTATCCTCTTCCGTATGATAGCAAGCTCGTAGGGACACCACGGGGCGGGGGGCACAAAATTTCATAATTTATTTTTATATTAGTGTAAAAAAAAAAAAAGAAAACAAAATGGTCTAAAAGTGCACATACTGTTGTGGCACCATTAGAAACGTTTGGTCTCGATCTGAAATGACTTACTTTGTGCTTTGTCTGCGGTTTGGCACAGATGAATGGGCTACCCCCCCCCCTCCCCTTCCACACACATGAATAACCTACATCAGTTGTTTAAATTTGTTCATTTTTTGTTGAAAATATCTTTTAATTAATATATTGTCAATAATGACTTGCATTCCCAAAAACTCTATTAATGGGTCCACGCTTACATTGGACACACTTATAATGAATTCATGCGTCCAGCAAATACTCATAATGGATCCACACTTACAGCGAACACTCTATTAAATATAGTTGGTTTTGAAGCTTTCCAATTGTTTTCGATGTTGGCGTCTTCGAACCTAATTATGACCGAAGTAGTTGGATATGTTATCGACTAGACGAAATCTGTTTTTGATTGTGAATTGTTCTGTGACTTCTGGCACTTTGAGTTTGCTTGTTTCATAGCTTTTTGAATAGGATTGTTTTCTCGCTACTTTGTGGAATTTTAGCTTATTTTTTGTGATAATGAGGTTATGATCATTTCCAACGTCAGCCCCTCTGTTGACTCTCACATCTAGTATAGATCTTCTAAACTTCCCATTCACTGCTACGTGATCGATTTGATTTTTGTATACACCATTTGGCGATGTCCATATGTGGAGATGGATTTCCTAGTGTGGACACTTCGTTGAAGTGTTTAATGCACAGAAGGATACAAATCTCTCNATCGTTGAAGTGTTTAATGCACAGAAGGATGCACATCTCTCATCGTTATCATTTATTTCACTTGGGGCTCCGTGTTTACCTACAATGTCTTCCTCGCCTGCCAGTTGTTTCCTCACCTTGGCATTTGCGTCACCAGTACCATGTCATGTTGTGGAGATGATTCTACCACTTTCTGTAGATGGTCGTAAACAATTCTTTGACCTCATCCTATGCGTCATTTGTTGGAGCGTACACTTGGACGGTTGTGGTGTTTGTGTATTGACCAGAATCACGCAGCTATGATTTTATCACTAACTCATGCCCATTCATCTAGTGTTTTGCTGTTTCATTGCTCATCGTAGCTATTCCACTGCTGTGGTATACAACATGTAATCTGTTCTGCCAGAGTATATGATTGTCTCACCAGATGTAATTTTGATCTTTCTTGACTCTGTCCACCTGCTTTCGCTGATTCTCTGGATGTCTAGATGACAATTCTTCATTTCTCTGGCAATTTGAGCTGTTTACCCGGTGACATACATTGTTCTCACGTTCCATGTACCAACCTTTCTTGTAGCTTTAGCGTTGTCCAGCGACTCTTTCTGTGTACAATCTCCTCTATGAGTTTGACTTGTCCACGTCATATGTATACGCCTCCATTTGGATGGCGTTGAATGGTTGGTCTTCCCCTGCTTTGAATACTGTTTGACTTGCTCAAGGTTTCCGTAATCGGGGATGTTTTTCCGAGGTAGGGAGATTGACCCTACGTTCAACCTGATACCTCAGGATTGTGTTTTCTGTTGGGGTTCCGTTAGACGATTGCGCTGCTTACAAACTTCATCTGTCCGGGTTTTCTGTTTGGGTTTGCTCCTGTAGCCTTTGTATCTCCCGATTACTACCCACAAGGCAGTTTGCGAGCACCAGGACATGTCCACTCACTGGTGGGATTTGCATGTCACACATCGGGGGGGACCTCCTCCGAGACCCTGTAGTTTTGACCGAAGCGCTCCTCTTGGAGGATCCCATTTCTGGGCCACATAGGTCTTGCTGTACGAGAGGCTATCCTGGCAGGGAAGACTTACGCATTCTGCTTCTTTTTCGCATACCTATCAGAGATGGAGTTGAAAGCTGAGAAAGTTAAGCATTGACGCCACAACACCACACAGTAACACAACATACAGTCACTTGACAGACACCCATTCACTCAACAGGGGCCTCAATGTTGGGATAAAACTGTAAAATTGGTGCAATTCGTTACAAATCTTCGACGACATAGGCACTCTTAGGTATATAGCAGACTAACTGAACTCATAGTAATTATGATGTAGAAAGCTTCTACCAAAATTATAAATTTCATGACCTAAGGTCATGGGTCCCTGTGTTAAGGCGTTGTCATATTGGTCATACATAGAAAATGCATTATTCCTCCAAAAATATTCTTCACTACTCCTAAATATTATTGCCTCTGCCAAGGTCATACAATCGGCGACTTTTATTTTTGTCTTTAAGCAACTTTGAATTTGTGCACAAACTAATTGTCAGATCGCTTTGAAATGTTGAATCGAGGCAAGCTACTTACAGACAACAATTGTTGTTGCAGGGTTTCAACAGGTCACGTTAAAAGGCAGCATTTCCGTAAATTCTATGACCGTTATAACCAATTTTAGTTTACCAATAGTCAAGATGCTGTCTGACTGCCTTTCATGAGTCCATTGTTAGCCGTTTTTCCACACACGCATTGACTACCATGGTCCGTAATTACCTGATCAAGACATGGATCACGGCGGGTGTGACCGGTCAACAGGGATGGCTTATCTCCCTCTTCCGGCGCCTGATCCCACTCTGGTGTGCCAGCGGTCCGTGAATTCTCCAACTCTTCGTTTTTGTATGTCTAAATTTTTAGGAACTACAGCGATTGACACGTGTTCGTTATCTCTGCCTTTATGCCTGCCAATAATATCTCTTCATACTAGCCTAAAGTATTATTGCATCCCAAGGTCGCATTGTGTGAGTTGCTTTGCGTGTAAGCAACTTCATGGTACAAAGCTAATGTCCAGATCGCTGTTGAAATGTATCTTGTCTAAGGAAAGCCCCCATTACCAATTTGGTGGCGATCCGGATCCTAAATCCAAGAGGGAGAATTGGTACATGACAGATGTCATCTAACTTGGTCCTAAGAAGCCCCCCCCCCCCTATGATTTATTGGGAACCTGGATCACGATCTTTGAAGACTTAAATGTTATAACATGGCGGCCTCTTCGCGCCAAGGCGTGACAGATCGCACAAAAGATGAAACGACTGTGGGATCGTGCATCCCCCTCTTGGCTAGGCGAAGATGCATGGCGGAGGTCTGCGAATTCCTCCGATTGCTCTTGGTGTTGTCAGTTTCGCTGTTTGTTTGCTCTATTAGCGCGTGTCGAGTTTTTGTTCCATGTGTTACTTGTGTTGTTTCGCCGCTCGTTGTCTTTCTCGTTGCAGATTAGAGAAAAGTAAGATGGTTATACTCCTATCAAATAGCGACACAACAAATCAAAGAAGTTTTAAAGTGTAAATTTTATTTGTACAATATGGTATCAAAGATAGTCCCGTTGTCGAACGTCAAAAAACTGAAGTGTTTCGCACACATTAGTCTGATACAAGCAAAACACCTCAACACGCAAGGGATCCATTCCCATAGCTTTAAAAAATAATCATAACCCTATTGGAATAAAACAAAGTACGTTAGATACCAATCAAATTGCGTCCTCCTTAAACAGTTGCGAATAAGTGTGTTTCAACTGTGATGTTGGTGAATGTAATAATGGTATCGTTGAATTCTTTCTACCACAAACAAAGATGAAGATGTGCTGGACGCTGCTCACTGCTATGAGTTGAGATTCTCTTACTCGTCTCTGCAATACGTCGGGGGTTTCAAGACGTTAACGTGCTATCGTAAAATCATTCATTACGACCTGCATGGCTTCTTCTTTTCTCTCGGAACAAATTTACACAGCATCTGTCGGTAATGTTCCGCCATGTCGTCCCGCCTTTCAGCCAAGGAAGTCCGTCTCTTCCCTTTCCCTGGTAAATTCAAAAGAACACTGTAGAAGAGCTAACCGGTGCATGCACTTTAAAGTATGAAAATGTGATTATCAAACTATGAAAATACACGCTGGATTATTGCATATATGTATGAGGGGCAAAACCACGGTTCCAGGCGAGAACAGGCGTTGTAATGATAGCCTCAGCACTGTCGCTATAAGTGATTATACTGTAATCGTTAACAGTAGTAATGTCCTGTGCATATAATAATGAATCCTTTAGTAATCTGCTATAAAAGGTGTTATTAACTATAAGCACATAATTATAACATGTATATTGTTCAGCAAGTGAATGTAATCTTAACTAGCACTTCACTTATAACTGTTTTATATATACATATTTGTACATGCTATAGATGTACAGCAATAATAATTCTCACATTTTCCATAAGTGTATATCTGTCATATTTGTACAATATATAATGATTCTTCAGTACTTCGCTATAACTGTGTAACTGAAATATAGTGTACAGTGTGTAATGATACCTCATACTGTTTGCTATATGGTGCTAATAGTATTATACATATGTGACGACTACGCCAAGGGCAGCCTATGGTAATGATGATTTGTAAAGCGGGCCAACTGACGTACTAACCAAAGAAAGTGATGTTTGCGAGGTTTATAACAAGATCTCGTTTAAAGTCCATCATTTGCGGCATTCTAAACGGTCGCTATGATGACCTTGTTACAATTATCACTATGAGCATATGTTGACTGATTTGTTTCAAACCGTTGTGTTAGACTGTCATTTTGTACTAGATTAGTGACGCAGGTACCCGTTTACGTTGTTTCGACACGGGCTCACGAGCGGTGTGATCGGTCAGCAGAGGGATTGCTTAGCTCGTGCCATGGTGCCTGACCTGCTCTTGTCGATTTTGTGGAGGTCCATGTTGCCCTACACCGATGTGTATATGTTTTTGGGGACTGATAATTACGTTTAATACAGTTGCTTCTTCGCCCATTTTATATATTTACAGATGATTGTAATGATCCTCAGTAGTTTCTATAATTGTGTTTATACTGTATATTATTTGTACATGCATAATAAAGTCCCTGTCAGTACTCCTTATAAGTGTAACTGTACATCTTTGTAGAGTACATAATGAAATGTCAGTACTTTGCTAATAAAGTGTGTATAGCTGTACTATATGGATACGTATATATGGAACTTCCGTCAGTCCTTCTATAAACTGTGTTATACTATAACAGTATGTACATATAGTAATCGGAATGCTTCAGTACTTTGCTATAAGTGTGTTATTACTGTAACAATGCTGTATATATAAAAGCCTACAACTATGAAAGTGCTTATAGCCTACGTTTTGTACATATAAATGATACTACATACTTGTACAGTTAAAGCTCGTTCTAATAGCCATACATGGAAATATATTGTACATATAAGATCTTCATACTCGCTATAATGTGTTTACTGTACATATGTGTATACGTATAAATGAATCCTAGTTCCTCACTAATAATGTGTTTATACTTAACATATTTGAATAAGTTATGAATCCCGTAATACTTCACATAATGTGTTTAATAGATGTTATTGTACATAGTATAGATGAATCTTCAGTACTTCGCAAACAGATGTGTTTAAGCTGTACATATGGTACTACGTATAATGAACCTTTAGTCCTCATTATAAATGTGTTATTTGTACTAATATCCTATCTATAATAGTTGTGTATCTATACATATTAATATGAGAATCTGTAGAGTAACTTCAGCTATACAGTTGTTATAGCTACATATCGTATACGTATAAGAATCTTCAGTACGTCTTCACTATGTTATACTGAATAGTGGTAATAAATAGATCTATCCTCACTATAGAATGTAACTATATGTCATGATAATAATTCCCAGTACTCTCACTATCAATGTTATAAATCTATTGTTACAATATAACAGATCCTTAGTCCTTCGCTAATAAAGTGTGTTATACGTACAAACTATTTGTACAGTATATAATTAGAACTCCTTAATACTCTCGACTCTACAGTGTGTTATACTAATACATATTTGTAATATAGATCTTATTTCAATAATTTAAATTAATTGATCCTATAAAACTTCATCTCTATAAGTGTGTTATACTAGTACATTATTGTACAGTATTAATGAATCTCTAGTTGTCATAAGATGTGTTATACTGAACATATTGTAACAAATAATGAATGCCTATACCTTCACTATAAATGGCTTTTCTCTAACAATTGTACATATATAATGAACTGTCCTTATACCTTCCATAAGTGTGTTATAGCCTATACCACTACTTGTACATAATAATATCTAGTTAAATGTAATCTATACTTTGAGATATAAGACCTTATAACTACCTATAAGTGTGTTAACTATACACTATTTGTACAATATAAATAATCCTAATACGTTTCACTATAAGGTGTTATACTATACAATATTGTTACAGTATATAATGAATCCTTAATACTTCGCGTAGCTAAGTGTGTTATACCTGTACATATGTGGTACGTAATGAAATCCTAGTCCTTCACTTCAACCGTGTTTGTAGGACAGTTACCTTGATTCCATCTCGCCCCGGACATCCAAGTGTAACGACCTGACGAACAGAGAAATCAGGCGTGGCTTCACTTATTGAGTTTCATGGCCTGAAAATATAACTAGAAAAGAAACAACAACACAACAGAAAACGAATACAAAGATTGCGGCATAGAACCACAAAGCGTGCTCTATGGACCAATTTCTGTTCTCAATATTGTATCACAAATTCGTGGAAACCTAAATTCTACTTGTGCATAATAGTAAATATGATTATACATTTTGAAGCTATAAAGGAATAGTAAAAGCCCCAATTGGTGCATATCCAAATTAGTTTATTGCTTACCAAGTGTTGAAAGATATGCCAATATATTTCAACTAGATATGACTGCAGTATGTTGAAAGTTGACAGGTAGAACCAATAATATAGAAAATTCATTCTGGCGCTCCTCTCTCTCTCTCTCTCTCTTTGTGTCTTCTCTCTGTCTGTCTGTCCGTCTGTCTGTCTGTCGTCTCTCTCTCTCTCTCTCGTCTTCTCGTCTCTCTCTCTCTGCTCTCTCTCTCTCTCTTCCTCGTCTCTCTCTCTCTTCTCTCGTCTCTCGTCTGAATGATAACCATACGTAAGCTCAGTTGACCTCCCTGCCTGGAAGTCTGTGTTGCCGGTGTCACCTGAAAACAGACAAGTAGCGTGCGCAATCTTAAATCCTGACCACCTCCGGCCACGCAGGAACCTGTAAAATCCGGAGAATATACAGTAGAGACCGGAAAATTATGAATCAGTAAAATCTTCAGATACATCTACACAAAAGAATCCCTCCCCGTGGCTACAGCGTGTAACCCACCACTAGGGGCTAAGGAGTTATCCACCAGACCTGGCGGCTACAGAGTGTCCCACCACGGTGGATTACAGAGGTACCCAGGGGTAAAGTATCAGCCACTACAATTATTACTGATTAGAGTTGTATTTTTTATCGTATACGTATGAGATCAGGTCACTGACGTGTACGTACGTTACTACGATTGTATCGTGAAAACTAGAAAGTGATGCCTTCTGCAAGACACCTCGACATTTAAAAACAAGAATCACAGGTCGTTTCGGATCATCACCTAATTAAAATACAAAGTAGTCACAAAGAAGGCTTCGGCACATAAAAGACCCTCACTTTCGGCGCCCGGCTAAGCAAGGTATAACTGTGTAACTTTACCTACGAACGGTACGTCCTAATAATGAGAAGAAAAGATCTCGACAGTGGACAGTTTTAGGTAAAATGTACCACAGATTAATACCTATGGCTTAGCCCAGGGCCGTAAACGTGGGGTTCTTTTACGTGCCGAAGCCGTTTGTGACACTTCATTTAAAAGGTCATATCCGAAAGACCTGTGATTCATTGTTTTAAATGTCCGAGGTCTTGCAAAGGAGCAAATCACTTCCCAATTTTTCACGTAAATCGTAGTAACGTACGTTAACGTACAGTGACTGATCTCATAGATACGGTAAAAAGACAACTCTAATCAGTAAGAATTAATGAGGCTGATACATAACCCCTGGGTACACTCGGTAATCACGTGGTGGGTACACTCTGTATGGCCGCGGTGGTGGATACATCTCTTAGCCACGGGGTGGTGACACCTCTGTAGCCACGAGTGGTCGGAGTCGTTTTTGTGTAGAGTATCAAGATTACTGTATAATTTTCGGATCTTACCTGTACATTCGCGGATTTTACAGGTTCCTGCGTGGCCGGGGGGTAGGATTAGAGATGTGCCACGCTACTGTCTGTTTGGTGGACACCGTCCACAGCTTCCGATGGAGTCCACTGGACTACCGTAAGTGCATCAGTCAGAGAGAGAGAGAGATGGAGAAGAGAGGAGAGAGAAGAGAGAGAGAGAGAGAGGAGAGAGAGAGAGAGAGAGAGAGTAGAAGAAGAGAGAGAAGACAGACAGACAGCACGAGAAAGGACAGAAGAGTAGAAGAACAAAGAGTAAGAGAGGAACAGAGCGTAGAGAAGCGAAATTGAAATTTTCTATATTTAAGTGGTTGACTACTGTAACTGTTCACGATACATGCAGTCATATCTTAAGTGCAAAATATCGATTGCAAAATCTCTTTTCATGACAATTGGGTAGCAATAAAATAATTTGGGATATCACCAAAATGGGCTTTACTAATTCCTTATAGCTTCAAAAATGTGATATTTTTAACTAATTATGCAACAAGTAGAATAGCTTCCACGAAATTGTGTTAATGACGAAATATTGGAGAAACAGAAGTTTCATAGAGCACGCATTTCGGTATATGCGCAATTTGTATTCGTTCTTTTCGTTGTTGTTCTACTTTTCTGTGAATTTCAGCCATGAAATCCACATAATGAACCACACGCATATCGTTCCTGTGTCCCCGGTCAGGTCAGTGTGACACTGGCCAGGGGGAGATGAAATCAAGGTAACGCCTGTTCTAACAATAACGTTAGTACGTGAAGTGGACTAAGGATTGCATTATACGTATACACATATTACAGTATAACACACTATAAGCGAATATTAAGGTTCATTATATAATTGTAAAAGATATTATAGTAGACGACCACTTATAGTAGAAGTATTAACGGAGTTCATTATAGTATACAAATATGGTATAGGTATTAACACTAGAGTGAAGTATACAGGATGTATTATAATGACAAATAGGTATAGTATAATACAACTTATAGCGAAGGATAGGATCGATATAGTATGAACAGAATATGTATGAATTAATAACATTTATAGTGAAGTATTATAGGATCATTATATATTAAATAGTATAGGTAATAACCAATTTATATGAAGGACTAAGGATTCATTATACGTATAGCCACATTGTACAGATACACACTTATAGTGAAAGTACGTGAATTCATATATATGTACAATATTATGTAACCCTATGTATATAAGACACTATGATGATCCAAGATGAAGTACTTATAGATTCCATATATTATGTAGCAATGAATAGTAGAACTTAAGATAACGGATCATATATAGGTGAAGTATAAAAAAGACACACTTATACGAAGACTAAGGATCATTATATATTACAAATATGTAAGTACACATTGATAGATGAACGTACTGAGGATTATTTGATGTACAAGATAATGTAGTATAACACATTTAACCGTGAAGCGACCTAAGATCAAATTATACGTGAGCACATATGTACGAGTATAAACACACTTATAGCGAAGTACTTAGAAAATCAGTTATATATTAACAATAGTATAGTATGACACACTTATAGTGAAGTTTAAGGTATTCATTATATAGTACACAATATGTAATGTAACGACACATTTTATAGTGAAGGATAAGGATCATTAACGTATACACATATGTACAGTATAACACACTTATAAGCGAAGGTACTGGAAAGTCATATATATGTACAAAGTATGTATAGTAAACACACTTATAGTTGAAGTATTAAGGATTCATTATATATGATACAATAATGTAGTATAACACAGTTTATAGTGAAGGATAAGGATTCCATTATCAGTATACACATATGGTACAGTAACGACACACTTATAGCGAACGTAGCGTGAAGTGTTCATTATATATTACAAATATGTATTAGTAACGACACACTTATAGTGCAGTACTTAAAGATTCATTATGATATTACAGAAATATGTTAGTATGAACACATTATAGTGAAGGACTAAGGAGTTCATTATACGATACACATATGTAGCAGTAGTACACAACACTATAGCAAAGTCACTGAAGATTCATTATATATGTACAAATATGTAGAGTATACACACATTATAGTGGGACTAGATTCATTATACGTAAACACCATATGTACAGTAAACACACTGATAGCAGAAGTACTGAAGATTCATTATATTAGCTCTACAAATAGACAGTAGACACCTTATAGCGAAGTACTTGAAGAGGAGTTTAATATGGCATGTACAAATATGATACAGTATAAACCAACTTATGAGCAAACTAACCTGAGGAATTCATTACAATCATGTACAAATTATAAATCGGCGAAGAAGCAATTATTAAAACAAACATGAGTCCCTAAAAACATACTACAAAATGAAGTGGGCAACATGGACCTCCAACAACAAGCAAGGCAAGATCAGGCGACATGGACGAGTAAGCCAGCCTCTGCGCGATCACACCCGCCGTGAGCCCGTCAGCCGAAATCAAGACGTAAACGGGGTTAGCCCGTCGTCCAAATCTAGTACAAAATGACAGTCTAACAAAGGTGTTGAAACAAATCAGTCAAGCATATATTAGTGAAATAAGTGTGAAACAAGGTCATTAAAGGACCGTAGAATTTCGAAATGATACTTTAAACGACGAGTCGTTATAACCCTGCCAACATCAAACTTTTGGGTAGTCCGTGAGTTGCCTCGGCTTAAAAAATCAATCAATACGCATGGGCATGCCCTGCGCTCGTCGAAAATATGTATGAATAACACACTTATAGCCAAAGTATGAGGTATCATCACAATGTACAATAAGTATGCACAGTTTTAACAGCAAGTTGTATAGCGAAGTACTGAACTATTCATAGCTAAATGTACAAATATTAAGTATAACACACTATAGAAAAGTGCTGAGAATTCATTATGCATGTACATATACATGTACAAATATGTATGATGTATAAGAACAGTTATAGTGAAGTGCTAGTTAAGGATTCAGCAATGCATGAACATTATACAATGTATAAATAGTAGTATAACACACTTATAGGCGAATACTAAGGGATTCATTATATATGTACAGTACAATATACATGTACACATATACAGTAAAATACACTTAAGGCGAAGTGCTGAGGCTTCATTACAAGCCTGTTGCTGACCGTGTTTGCTATACATATATAATACATCCGCGTTATTCCAAAGTTTGATAACAATTTAATACTTAAAAAGTGCATGCACCGGTTAGCTTCTACATGTGTTCTTTGAATTTAACCAGGGGAAAGGGAAGATGACGACATTCCTGGCTGAAAGGGCGGGAACGACATGGCGGAAATTAACGACAGCAGGTGTGTAAATTTGTTCCGAGGAAAAAGAAGAAGCCTGCGTCCGTAATGAATGATTAGATAGCACGTTAACGTCTGAAACCGCCGACAGTATTGACAGAGACGAGTAAAGAGGATCTCAACTCATAGCAGTGAGCAGCGTCCAGCAATCATATCATCTTTTTGTGTAGAAAGAATTTCAACGTCCCATTAACCATTCACACACCTACCAGTGAAACACACTTATAGCGACTGTTAAGGAATGTACGAATTTTGTGGTTATAACGTACTTGTGTTTTATCCAATAGGGTTATGATATTTTTTAAAGCATAGGGAATGGGAATCCCTTTGCTGTGAGCGTGTTTTGCTGTTCAGCATATGTGAAACATTCAGTTTTTTGACGTCTCGACAACGGGTATATTGATACATATGATACAAATAAATTAACATAAAACAACGTTCTTGATTTGTTTGTCGTATTGATAGATATAACCTCCTTACTTTTCTCTCTGCACAGAAAGACAAAGAGGGCGTAAACAAACAAGTACACATGGAAAATAAATCGACACGCGCTAAATAGAGCAAACAAACAGCAAAACTGACAACCAAGAGCAATCGAGATTGGCAGACCTCCGCCATGTGTCACTTCGCTAGCCAAGGGTGACGATCCCATCGTTTCCTCTTTTGTGGATCGTGCACCTTGGCTAGCGAAGATGCCGCCATGTTTACAATTTAAGTCTTCAAGATCTGGATCCAGGTCGCCAATAAAATCTAATAGGGGGGGGGGGGCTTCCTTAGACCAAGATACATGTACATCTGTGTACCAATTCTCCCTCTTGGATCAGGATCCGGATCGCCACCAAAATTTAATGGGGGCTTCCATAGACCAAGATCACATTTCAAAGCGATCTGACAATTAGTTTGTACATGAGTTGCTTACAGACAAAGCAATCCACAAATGTATGACCTTGGCGGATGCAAAATATTTAGGAGTAGTGAAGAGATTTTTTGGAGGAATAAGGCAGAGATAACGAACAGTGATCAATCTGTAGTCCTAAATAGAAACAAAACAAGAGTTGGAGAAACACGGACCCCTGGACACCACCAGAGGTGGGATCAGGCGCCGAGAGGAGTAAGCTCCCCTGTTGACCGGTCAACCACCGCCGTGAGTCCATAGTCTTGATCAGGTAAACGAGACAATCTGTAGTCAAATCAGTGTGTGAAAAACGGCTTAAACATGACTATGAAAGACATCAGACAGCATTTGACTATGGTAAACTAAATTGTTATAACGGTCATAGAATTTACGAAAATGCTGCCTTTAAACGTGACTGTTGGAAACCCCTGCAACAACAACTTGTCTGTAAGTAGCTGCCTCGATTCAACATTTCAAAGCGATCTGACAATTGAGTTTGTGGCACAATTTCAAAGTTGCTTAAAGCAAAAAATAAAAAGTCGCGTTGTATGACCTTGGCGGAGGCAATAATATTTAGGAGTAGTGAAGAATATTTTTGGAGAATAATGCATTTTCTATGTATGACACAATATGACAACGCCTTAACACAGGGACCCATGACCTTAGGTCAGAAATTTATATTTGGTAGAGCTTTCTACATCATAATTATATGAGTTCAGTTAGTCCGCCTATATACCTAAGAGTGCTAGTTCGTCGAAGATTTGTACGAATTGCACCAAATTTTACAGTTTACCCAACATGAGGCCCCCTGTAGTGATGGGTGTCTGTCAAGTTGACTGTATGTTGTGTACTGTGTGGGTTTTTGGCGTCCAAAGCTAAATTTCTCAGCTCAACTCATCTCTGATACGGTATGCGAAAAAAAGCAGAAATGCGTAAGTCCCCTGCCAGGATAGCCTCTCGTACAGCAAGACCTATGTGGCCAGAAAATGGATCCTCCAGAGAGAGCGCTTCGGTCAAAACTACAGGGTCTCGGAGGAGGTCCCCCCCGATGTGGTGACATGCAAATCCCACCACCAGTGAGGGACATGTCCTGGTGCTCGCAAACGCCTTGTGGGTAGGTAATCGGGAGAGTACAAAGGCTACAGGAGCAAACCCAAACAGAAAAACCGGGACAGATGAATTGTAGACAGCGCAATCGTCTAACGGAACCCCAACAGAAAACACACAATCCTGAAGGTATCAGGTTGAACGTAGGGTCACATCCTCCTACCTCGGAAAAACATCCCCGATTACGGAAACCTTGAGCAAGTCAACAGTATTCAAAGCAGGGGAAGACCAACCATTCAACGCCATCCAATAGGAGGCGTATACAATATTGAGTGGACAAGTCAAACTCATAGAGGAGATTGTACACAGAAAGAGTCGCTGGACAAGACGCAAGCTACAAGAAGGTTGGTACATGGAACGTGAGAAACAATGTATGTCACCGGGTAACAAGCTCAAATGCCAGAGAAATGAAGAATTGGTCATCTAGACATCAGAAATCAGCGAAAGGCAGGTGGACAGAGTCAAGAAAGATCAAAATAACTCTGGTGAGACAATCATATACTCTGGCAGAAACAGATGACATTGTAACCACAGCAGTGGAAAGCTACGATGAGCAATGAAACAGCAAAACACTAGATTATGGGCAGTGAGTTAGTGATAAAATCATAGCTGCGTATTCTGGTCAATACACAAACACCACAACCGTCCAATGTGTACGCTCCAACAAATGAGACGCATAGGATGAGGTCTAAAGAATGTTTACGAACCATCTACAGAAAGTGGTAGAATCATCTTCCACAACATGACAGGGTACTGGTGACGCAAATGCCAAGTGAGGAAACAACTGGCAGGCGAGGAAGACATTGTAGGTAAACATGGAGCCGCCAAGTGAAAGAAATGATTAGACGATGAGAGATTGGTATTCATCTGTGCATTAAACACTTCAACGAGTGTCCACACTAGGAAATCCATCTCCACATATGGACATCGCCAAAATGGTGTATACAAAAATCAAATCGATCAACGTAGCAGTGAATGGGAAGTTTTAGCAAGATCTATACTAGATGTGAGAGTCCAAGAGGGTCGACGCTTGGAAATGATCATAACCCATTATCACAAAAAATAGCTAAATTCCACAATAAGAGTAGCGAGAAACAATCCTATTCAAAAGCTATGACACCAGCAAACTCAAAGTGCCAGAAGTCACAGAACATTCACAATCAAAAACAGATTTCGACTAGTCGATAACCAATCCAACTATTTCGGCTCATAAGTAGGACGAAGACGCCAACATCCGAAAAACATGGAAAGCTCAAAACCAACATATTTCATAGAGTGTCGCTGTAAGTGTGGACCATTATGAGTATTTGCTGGACGCATGGATTCATTAAGTGTGTTCATTTAAGCGGGACCCATTAATGGAGTTTTTGGAATGCAAATCATTTTGACAATATACTTAATAAAAGATATTTTCACAACCAAAAAAATGAACAAATTAAACAACTGATGTAGGTTATTTATGTGTATGGAAAGGGGGGGGTGGGGGGGGGGGGAGGGGCGTAGCCATTCATATGTGCCACTCTGCAGACAAAGCACAAAGTAAGTCATTCAGATCGAGACCAAACGTTTCTAATGGTGCCACCACAGTATGTGCACATTAGACCATTTTTTGTCTTTTTTTTTTTTACACTAATATAAAAATAAATTAGTAAATTTTGTGCCCCCGCCCGTGGTGTCCCTACGAGCTTGCTGCCATACGGAAGAGGATAAATATAACCAGAATCCAGCTTTTAGTCATATTATGCATATAACTATGTAACTAACAAAGATTTAAATGCAAGCATTAACAGTAGCATAACAGTCATGCTTACCAGTCCTGGCATCGATGAAATTATGCATCTGAAGATGGCGCTGCTCTTTTGTTCATAGCAATGACGTCACTTCCTAGAAGTTGAGCATGTAAAGGTGCGCAAACTTTCTGACTATTCATCTAGCCAACTTTACCAGTTTTCATTAGTTAATTCATTTTACGTTCACAATGAACATTGACGAACTAGCAGTCATTACTATGTATACTATGTAAGTGTAAATCAGCGGTTCGCTAAGAGATTTTTATATTAAATGTGTCGTCCATCGTGTTTTACTGTAATCTGGGAAACAGAATCTTAGCGTTAATCCGATCTGCACATTCAATCTCTCAACTCCTTATCGGATAGAAGGAAGTTTCCAATCATTCTACTAAAAGAAAGTTTGGAACTTATAATCAACCTTCCAGCAATTTGCGGAAAGGATTTTCAAAATGAATCTGGTGGACTAGTATACTAAGAAGCAGTGATTCGTATGAGAAAGAATGTTCCAGTCTAATTGAAGTTCACGAGAATGCGAAAAAGAGTATTTCTAGGCGATTCACAAACCCAATATCGATTGCGTGTCTTCACAAGCACCTGCTTATAGATCTTTTGTTTTCTTATGAATGCGGTCGCTGTACAAACTTTCAAGGATCGACCATCAGACAACTCTCAAAATGAAGCGCTGAACTTACCTCAATAAAACTGCGCTTGATTGTGTCTCTGTAAATAAAATTCGATTGTGATGATTGAGCCCATTTACGGGTGATTAGGTGTAATCTGAATGCATGGACAGAGAAAACTAAATTGTCATGTCGCTTGTGCCTAAATGAACAATCAAGGTTCGCAAAGAAAATACCTAAAGGTATATATAGATTGTCCCGGCAAGTACATATGTAAATCAGCATCACTTTCAACGTAGATTTGTTAGGAATTTCCAATTACAGTTGAACCTAAAATTAATTTTGCGATGCGAAATTAACCTTTAGGGTTGAGTAAAATACTAGTAAGTGTTTCCCTATTCTAGTAACGATTTTGGCAGGAATTGGCTAGAAGACAGCAGGGCAAGCCCTTACCTCAAATGAATTGTGAAAAAGAAGATGTGTGGTCTCGAGAAGGAAGACAAATCAAGAGAAAGAAATATACATGTAGTATGTATAGCTAATCGGTTAGTGGACTTCAACCTGGGTAGCTCAGGGGTTAGCGTACCTAACTAGTAATGCAGGGGTCCCGGTTCGATTCCTTATACAACAAATAACAAATCAGAAATTAATATTACGTGTAAGAAAGTGTGAATCACCAAGAGGCCCATGGGCCAATCGCTCACCTGAACACAGCGGCTTCACTAAAGAAGCAGCAGTAGTTGGGGATTTAGAATGTACCACTGTGGACAATCTAACCTATGTCGGGTGGGGCATTCTAGACCAACTTAAATTCACCCATATCAGAAGCTTTCAGGTACACATCCACTCTTCTGTTCAATGAAAAAGATTTTTAAAGAATTTCTCATATACATGTATCTGCTCATGTAAAACTTTGATCCCCTATTGGGGGCCCCATCGTACCCCCGGGGGTCATGATTTGAACAAACTTGAATATCCTCTATATAGGAAGCTTCCATATAAATCAGCTTCCTGGCCCAGTGGTTCTTGTGAAGAAGATTTTTCCTATATAATCATATGTAAACACTTTGATCCCCTATTGGGCCCCATCGTACCCCGGGGTCATGATGAACAAAACTTGAATCTCCTCTATATCAGGAAGCTTCCATATAAATTTCAGCTTCCTGCCCAGTGGTTCTTGAAAGAAGATTTTTATAAGATTTTCCTATATACATATGTACAAACTTTGATCCCAATTGGGCCCATCGTACCCGGGATACTCGTCTCAACACCCCACCCACCTACCCCCCCCCA
>CAJDSM010025074.1:0-11454 GCA_903981925.1 Ostrea lurida | reverse complement strand
CCTTTAGACACCCCACTTATTTCTCTGTGTATACCTTTAGACACCCCACTTATTTTTCTGTGTGAGTTCCCATACCTACCTTTATACACCCCTCTATTTCTCTGTGTGAGTTCCCGTACCTACCTTTAGACACCCCGCTGAAGTCATCTGTGTTTATTCCCCAGTCTCCTTATTTCTGATGACAAGTTTCCTTCCCTCACTCCACATCTCCTTCGATGTAACTTCATAAAACCCAGATCCATTCGTCCAGACTCTGAAAAAATTATGAAATAGAAAAAAAGTGAAAAAAAAAAGTGAAATAAACAAAACTTGACTGAAAATTTGTGAAATACATGTATAGAATGAACAAGGGGTCCATGCCTTTGGTTCAGGTGAGCTAAAAATTGTGAAACATGAGAATTGTTGAAAAATTGTGAAACATACAAGAATTGACAGAAAAAATTGTGAAGTACACAACTTGACAAAAATTGAATTTAGAAATGGGAGGTTCCTACTGGTAATAGAAAACAATTGTTTTAATTTGTCAGCTATCAGATGAAATCAATGTAATGTCACTGAAGATGAAAGTGTGAATTACTGATCTATACATCTGTGGAAAATCACGCATGCCATTTAAGTTGTGGAATTGTTTTGCATGAATCAGTTTGGTTATTTACCAGGTTAATGACGAACGATAAACAGAGATCGTTGACCGTGACATTTCGAGGATTCGTAATGACGTCAAACCGACTTCTCATTTTATCTCGGATTGCTCTCCGAACCTACAAGCAAAACATATTCCAGATTATACATTACATGAACCATACAAACCCTAAAAGGTACAAATAATCAATTCATACACCATGTATCATCACTCTCATATGATACTACACTTAATTAGCACAAGATGATACATTTTAGTCTGGTTTTTGTATGTCCTAATGTTCTTAAAATTAGATTTCTTTCAAACGTTGAAATATCAATCTGCGGTCAGTGGTTCAAATCTGTTATACCTCACTCTTGGCATGCTCAATATGCTGCATCCATCGTTTACAATAATCTATGTCAAATTTCTTCTTTATCTTCTCCTGGGCTGTCAAAAACAGAAAAAAAACAGCTATGAATATAACCAATATCACAAATGTTCTAGTTAACTGCCTGTGTGGAAAATACACACACTACTGATATATACATTAAATATGCTAACATTAAAGCCGCATATGATTTATATTACTAATGAACATTAGAACTGTTAGTAGTCTGTTAGTAGTCTAACCTTGTCTGTGCATTTCAATCTCATTCTTCAGCTCCTTCCTCCTCTGAAGTTCCTGCATGTTGGCTACAATGGGTGCAAATTTATCTATCTCGTGTTGAGCCTCTCTGATGAGCATGCCGATAAAATCCTGCCATATCAAAAACATCTAAATGAGCTCTTGTCCCATTTACATAACATTTCGTATTGTACAACATCTGGGTGAGACAGGTTTAACTGTAATCCCAAAATCATAAAATAAAACAAAGACTTACAAATCTGTTGACAACAGCCCGACATTGTCGAAACTTGTATGCCATCATGAAGAAAAAACAGAAGTATGAACACACTGCCATGGGGTCGGCCTACATAATGATAAATACATCAGCATTTAAACAACATATGCCTACTGTACACTGTCAGTACATGTAGCTATATTTATAATACTGAATATCCATTTGCAATAAAAAACTAGAAAACTGACATGGTCAGCAAGGGCCCCGCCGAGGGCTATCAAAGGAAAGCGACATCTGTATTTAATGTTTATAAGTACTGTTATATGTGAAACTATATTAAATTGTGAATCATCACATCCATATCAATTAATACACTGAATAAGCATTTCTTGAAACAGATTATAACTTCAAGAAATTTTTACTCGATCGAAGCAAACCTCAGGTAAACAAATTATAGAAATATTCCTATAACTGAGTCAGACATTTAAGAATAATTCCATAAATGTATTATATTGTTGCCAATACATTGGACAAAATTTGAAAAATGTATTGTGAAAACTCTTTGAGTTATCGCCTCATAAACAAAAAAAGTTCACCACAACAAAGATGTTGACATACCGCAGACAGACAGACAAGGTGCTGTGAACCCAGATTTATACACTTGTTCCTCTTATTGTTAGAGTACAATTGTGCAAAGTTTCAAAACTGTACGACAAAAACTTTTTGAGTTATCGCATCACAAGAAAATGTTGACAAACAGACGACTGACAGACAGACAAGGTGCTGTTAACCCAGAATTTATACACTTTCACCTCTTATTGTAGAGTACAATTGTGCAAAGTTTCAGAACTGTATGATAAAAACTTTTTGAGTTATTGCATCACAACTTCAGTTATCGCATCACAACGAATATGTTGATGGACAGACGGACAGGGTGGAACCCAGAATTTATACACTTGTGCCTCTTATTGTAGAGTACAATTGTGTAAATTAAAAGTTTCAAAACTGTACGAAAAAGCTTCATGCGGGGCCTTAAAATTCATTTAATTAAAGTCACTGAAATATAAAAATAAATCAATCTTGAGTTTCTAGAATATTGATATTTTACCGGAAATCATGATACTGCAGGCCCAGGCTCTTTAAATGTTAATGCTAAACTTAATTAACAAAGTGGAAAACTGAAGAACCAATTCATTACCTCAACCAAATCCTCAGAGTCAAAAGGCGTGTCAGCATAAAACATATTTCCGCTGTCTTCAACGCCATGTTGATGTGCCACCTACAAAATCAGCCATCCGTGTAATTCACTCAGGCAAGCCGCAGATTTCTTCTCTTCACATACACTGAACAAGCCACGTACACTTTTCCTTTCATCACACTTTCCATAAGAAGCCATGCATTTGTTTCTAAGATTACTTTGTATTGTTAGAATTGACTACATATTAAGCTATTACGTAGTTTTAAAAAAATAATTTAAACCTATGTTGCCAACAGAATGTGTTTGGACCCACAATGTGCAGATTAGACAAGTATATTTATAAGTTTTCATCTCTGCGTTATTCAGATAAATTCCAAACAAGAATGTAACGAGATTGATACACAGTCTAAGACTTTTAATCTCACACCTAATCAGCTATAATTGGAACAGAAACATCCCTTTATAATCAATCTTCTGTGTAAATCTCTGTAAATTGTGAATTAAAAATCATTCATATTATACAGGCATGTTTAACCAGATTTCTCCAGAGAGATACCATGGAACATTACTTTTAACTTATAAACATTAACATATCAATATTTAAACAATTCTTAGACAGTTATATGTATGGAAAGTTCAAGTGCATTATTCTTACAAGCATTCAAAGCTTGGTAAAATGAATATCTGTCTATTATGGCATTCGCTGATATATGACGTCACAATGAAAAGCTTTCTGTCTTGTTAATGCTGGTTTAAAAGCATGCATAATCAAAAATGCAAATTATGAAACAGTTGCATTGGAATAATGAGCCCATAATAAGATGTCTTAAAACTAAAATTCTGAATGACATTAAAAAAAATGTCATCTGCAAAGCTCCACCCTGATTATCAAGAGATGAAAGCAATCCTTAAACTAGCTACAGTGACACACACGTTACACATCAGAAAACAAGGACGATTTCCCCACCTCCATGCCGAGGATCGATTGCAGACTTACCGATCGTTGAGAAGCAGGTCAGAGGTAAATGTGTTAGGAACAAAGGAGTTGACGAGAGCACACAGGACGCGGCTATCTACCAGGTCATCTATAGACTGAAAAAGTCAACATTTCGTCAAACCACACCTACTCTACATCAGTCCCATGTTAGCGAGGGGTGTATGTCTGCCAATGACATCGAATCTACCCGGGTCGTTTGTTTGGAGAGCAATAGCTGGGGAGTGGGGATGCATCAATATAAAAACAAAACATGCTTCTATGGGGAGTAGGATGGCTAAAGGGATCTATCTCACAGCAAACTACATCATCCAAAAAATCATCAGTTTTGTTCATTAATTCTACATAACATGTTTAAAGAGACGACAAAAATTATTATGATATGCTGTTTTAAATGATAGTAATTAACTTCTTCCACAATGTTCTGTTGATCAAGCTTTCTTTTTCTAAATGTGATTGTTAATACTATCACAAAACTTTGAAAACCTTCAAAATAGAAAGTACATGTACTTTTCGTCTGGGAGTTCTTAACTTTCTACTGATTATACCAATATGTGTATACTACACTATACTCACATAACAGAACAAGTTTTTCCCATCTTTAACAGTCTGTAAGTAAAAGGCAAGAATGACATTCAAACATACAACACCCTAGTTACACTTAACTATACATTTTCAAAATACCTCACAAGCACACACTGCGAACATGCCAGTGGTAGGAAATGGAGGTATCAACATTGGATAACTATTCATTGGCTAAATTAATACTAGTGGTCATAATATTTCTTAACATGTACAAACACAGTGGTTCTTTATGCCTTCAGTGGATAGTTAACCAGTTCTAGGATAGTGGATAAAATCTATATACGGTAATTATACAAAGTAAAGGGCGAGGAGTTCTGATTGACCTCGCACACTGACCTCGGATGTGATCAGATCCGAGATTCTTTCATAGTACTCAGTCGATAAAATCTATATACAGTAGTTATACCTACCTTGAGTTGATAATTAGCCATTTCTAAGATAGTGGGTCGATAATATCTATATACAGTAATTATACCTACCTTGAGTTGATAATTAACCATTTCCAGAATGCAGTCATCTGGGCTGGGGTAATCCCCAAATTCCCGCTTTTTCTTTTTAAAATTTTTGACATAGTCAGCATTAGGCCACTTAATCCAATCTGCTAGGTCCTCTTCCTACAAAGAATTTATTTAAGGTGTGCATGTATTGACACGATGACAACTTAGGCCGAATATATTTTTGTGTGAAAGATTCATGCATTGTTAATATAGGTATTAGTCAACATAATGATTGTTGGTCAACATAATGATTTATAGTCAATATATGATTGTCAGTCAAGATAATGATTGTCAATCAGCAAAACGATTGTCAGTCAACATATGATTGTCAATCAGCAAAATGATTGTCAGTCAACATATGGTTGTCAGTGAACATATGACTGTCAATTAACATATGATTGTCAATCAACATCATGATTGTCAGTCAACATAATGATTGACAATCAATATATGATTGTCAGTCAATATACAATTGTCAATATAAGATTGTCAGTTCGATATACATTTGTCATCAATATAACTTGATGGTCCAGTCACATAATGATAAGATGTTAGTGATTGTCAGCAAAGTGTTGCTGATATGGATTTATTGTTACTACGAAGGGAACATGAAAATGACATAAGATTGGCTAACTGACATCTATTTCATTCCTGTGACGCTCTGCTCCCTCCCAAAATCCAGACCAGAGAGATTTTCTTCTGCTGCTTTTTCTTCTTTTAGCAGGGTGGAGGAGTTCCTGGGGTCACAAACCATATCCTCAAAGAAATATCTATATTACTTAAAGATAATGTCCTATTTCTCAAATCAGTAAACCTCTTATGTCCCACCACTACAAAGATATGTACCTAATATTTCTCGATCAGTAAACACTCATATGTCCACACACTTTCCAAGATAACTTACCTGAATATTCTCATCAGTAACACACCTATGTCCAACACACTACAAGATAACTGTACCTAATATTCCTACAATCAAGTAAAACAACTCGTATTGTCCACCACACTATAAATGATAATGACTATAATATTCTCAATCAGTAAACACTCTATGTCCACACACTACAAGATAATGACCTTAATATCGTCAATCAGTACTACCACTCTATGTCCCCACACTACAAGAATAATGTACTCAATATTCTCAATCTAGTAAACACTCTATGTCCCATACAAGATAATCATACCTAATATTCTCCAATCAGTAAACACTCTAATAGTTCCACACACATACCAAGATATACTGGTACCTTAATATTCTCAATCAAGTTATAAACACTCTATTGTCCACACTACAATGATTAATTTATAGCCCTTAATATCTTCCAATTAGTTAAACACTCTTCTATTCCCGACCACTACAAGATTGAATGTACCTAATATTCTCAATCAGTAAACACTCTATGTCCACACTACAAGATAAGTGTACCTAATCATTTCTCAATCAGTAAACCTCTTGTCCCCATCGTACTACAAGATAATGTACCTGAATAGTCTCAATCAGTAAAAACACGCGTACTGTCCACAACTACAAAGATAATGTACGCTTAATATTCATCATCAGTAAAAACACTCTATGGTCCACACATTACAAGATAATGTACCCTAACTATTCTCAATCAGTATACGATCTTATGTCCGCGCACACTAAACAAGTGAATGTACCTACTCTTTCTCAATCCAGACACCACCTCTATGGTCCAACTACTACAAGATAGATAATTGACCTAATCTTTCTCAATCCAGAAACGACTCTATGTCCCCCACATACAAGAAATGTACCTACATATTCTCAATTCAGGTATACACTCTATGTCCCCACATACATAGATAGTGTACTAATATTCTCAATCAGTAAAACACCTCTATGTGAACCACACTACAGATCAAATTACCTAATAGTCTAATTCATGGAAAACACTCTATGGTCCCCCACTACAAGATAATGTACCTAATATCTCAATCAGTAAACACTTCTATGTCCACACACACAAAAAATTGTACCTAATATTCCAATCTGTAACACGTCTATGTCCACACGACTTACAAGAAATGTACCTATATTAATTGCTCAATCAGTATTAAACACTCATATGTTCCCCACATACAATAATGTACCTAATATTCTCAATCAGTAAACACTCTATGTCATCCCACACTACAAGATAATGTACTAATATTCTCAATCCAGATAACTCTATGTCCCCCACATACGAAGATGAGTACCTACGGTAATATTCATCAATCAGTTACAACTCTAATGTCCCCACATACAAGATTAATGTACCTGAATTTCTCAATCAGTAAACACCTATGTCCCACACACTACAGATAAATATACCTAAATATTTCTCAATCAGTAAACACTCTATGTCCACACACTACAAGAAAAATCTGTACCTAATATTCTGCATCGTATACACTCTATGTCCCCACACTACAAGATTAAATGTACCATAATATCTCAATCCCAGTAAACACTGCTATGTCCAGCACACTACAAGGATAATGCTACATAAATTTCTCAATCAGTATAACACTCTATGTCCCCACCACTACAACGATAATGTACCTAATATTCTCAATCATGTAAACACTCTATGTCCCACACTACCAGATGAATGTACCTATATTCTCAATCCAGTAAACACTCTATGTCCCCCCTTACAAGATAATAGTACCTAATATTCTCAAATCAGTAAACCACTCTATTTCCACCCACTACAGAGATAATGTACTAATTTCTCAATCAAGTCAACACTCTATGCCCACACTACCAAGATAATGTACCTAAATTTTCTCATTCAATCAACACTTTTGTCCACACTACTACCACGATATGTACCTAATCATTCTCAATCAGAAACACTCATATGTCAGCACACTACAAGGATAATTGCACCTAATCATGTCTTCAATCAATCAACACTCTATGTCCACACACTACGCACAATACTCTGTTTATTCAGGACGTAATCTAACACTGAATTATCAAATTGACCTTTAACATTAATTCAATTGTATTTCAAGTTAAATTTATAATTTCTCAGATACAGCGAGGTAATAAAGTTATATTTCCTCACAGATAAAGTACCATATAACATAGCGAACCGTCGTATATCTTCGAACTCGATGGGACACTGTGAACAAAAGTTGTTGACGATATCCGGGGGTATCGAAGATTATCCGAAGTTGAATTTCCTATAATATCATTTGTTTTGCATTACCACGTCACTATCACTTATGGGCCAAAAACGTTACTCATTTATACACATCGTTTACATTTATTATCGACATTTTTTCAGCCATGTCGAAAAGCGTGTCTGCGTGGATACTCGTATTTCTCCTAGGCTGGACGTTTAGAAGTTCACCTCTTCTTCACTTTCATTTTACGTGCTTGAAATGTATTTCTGATGGTGATGAAACTTTCAATTTCCGTTGAAACCTCCAGATAATCAAACTATCCCCGGACACATATCTTGTTATTTGTTAATTGTTAATATTCTCTGACCAGGTTTTTACTTGGAAGGTGTACTGTTTTTTTATCTAAGTAGATATGTCTCTGTAAGCGTGGCTTTATAAAACACACTTGACAACGCGCGGACTTGTGAAATATGGTTTACGCTAGGGTAAGGTCCAGCTAAAGTTGGCACGCCCACGAGAAGCGTGTATACCGCCCAAACCGTATAATCAACTAACGGTCTTCATCGATATAGAGAGGCTTACTCGACAGATTCATGCTTATGTTCGGCTGACCGGTAAATTAGCTCTTGAGTTCGATAAAACCAGGTAAAATTTTGTTCGCGGGCGACTAAAAATACTTCGGATAACCGGAGTATTTCGACGCGCATTCGACGTGCGTTCGAGATGTCCGAGGTTTATAAACTCATTATATCGTACATACGGCCGTGGACGCCAACTCAGCTCTCGACCATCATCCGGAGTGTTCGACATAGCAGTCGATGACGAGAGTAATCTGTATTTACCCAGATGTGCTCAAACAGGTAAATATCCATGTACATTGAAGGTGCCAGACAATATACAATTGGATCTACCTGGATCTGTCCATCTTTATTGTGTTGGATCTACACATATCCAATAAAGAACATCTTTATCTAGTTGAATTTACCTGGATCTTTACATATATACCTGACAGAGGACATTCTTATCTACTTGGATCTATCTGGATCTTTACATATTTAGTAGGATCTGTCTGTAGATAACTAGCATGCCTCCCTTGAAGGGGACTTTACACAGACGACTAGCATGCCTACCTTGAAGGGAACTTGACACAGAACATCCTCATCCAGCTGTTGAAGGTACTCGGCCCTCTCCCAAACAAACCAGATATCATGGCTGATGAGTCGCCACAGCAGGTCGAACACCTATACAATATATGTCATACAGAACATTGTTACACAACTCAAAAACACAAATGATTATAAAGTCTACAGAGCCACACAGGAGATTTGGTCTTGGTATAGCTATACTGTGAAATACATGATTATACTGTTACATAATAGTTGTTGGTGATTATATAAAAGTCCATGAGACTGTATCTATGCCTGAGACTGTATGCACTGGTATTAATATCTATGTGAGTTTGCTGTGTCATAATGAGACTGTATGCCTGTGATTATATCTATGTCTTGAGACTGTATGTCTGTGATTATATTAGTCTGAGACTGTATCTTGATTATTCTATGCCTGAGACTGTATGGCCTGTGATTATATCTTATGTCTGAGACTGTATGTCTGTGATTATATCTATGTCTGAGACTGTATGTCTGTGATTATATCTATGTCTGGGACTGTATGCCTGTGATATTATATCTATGTCTTGAGACTGTATGCCTGTGATTAATTCTATGTCTGAGACTGTATGCCTGTGATTATATTCTATGTCTAGACTGTATTGTCTGTGATTATATCTATGTCTGGGACTGTGTGCCGTGTTGATTATATCTATGTCTGAGACTGTATGCCTGTGGATTATATCTATGTCTGAGACTGTATGTCTGTAATTATATCTATGTCTGAGACTGTATGTCTTGTGATTATATCTATGCCTGAGACTGTATGCCTGTGATTATATCTATGTCTGAGACTGTATGCCTGTGATTATATCTATGTCTAGAGACTGTATGCCTGTGATTATATCTAATGTCTTGGACTGTATGCCTTCGTTCATATCTAGTTCTATGACTATGATGCATCCTGGCATTGACCTTGCAGTCCAACAAAAGCTAAGTCTACTTTTGCAAAAAGCAAAAGTCATACATGTAGCTAAGACTACCGGTAAATTGTAAACAAAGAGATGGGCATACAGCCATAAACAATGTTACCAATCATTGACCTATATTATTTTAAAAAGAAATGCTCTGCAAAACATTGTATAGGTGAAAATCATGCCCTCTATCATTTCATTGAAGCAGAAGCATGGTGAAACAGAACATGGTGAAAACAGAACATGGTGGTGAAAAAATAAGAGCAGTGTGTGTCTGACCTGGTCAGCACTCCTCATGGCAACAGACGAGTGTCCACCGAGACAATCTGCTGGTTAAATGGAGGCTTCTTCAGCTCATCTACAATCCAAACCACCCTGGTCTGTTCTGCTGCTGGGACAGGCTAAAATATACAATGGGTTAAAATATACAATAGGCTAAAATATAACAACAGGCTAAAATATACAAAGGCTATATAACAACAGGCTTATAATATAACAACAGGCTAAAATATTTCAAACAGGATAAAACAAGCTAATACATGACACTATGCATTATTTAAAACAAACGAAGTATGTAGTTACTCATGACATCTTGTATGACCTCAAGTCTCGCCAACCTGATTTTATGGTTTGGCAATCATCAGTAATTGATGATTGCGTCTATGAGGCAGAGATTGAGGCTATATATATGGCAATTATTATATATATATTTTTAAAAAAGCTCATATTGTAGGTGCTCTAAAAGCACAATTTCCTTGTTTAATTTGCCTTAATTCTTTATCATCAGATCATGGGCATTAAATAGTTATATCAAATAGGTGTTAACTGGTGCAAACTGGATAGCTGAAAAAATACCATCAGTTACAGCTTGTAATTGCTTTAACAGTTGCAAACATCCATTTCACCTGAGCTCCAGTACATCACAATTAAAAATATAACTCAGTTTGCATCCATTAAATCAGCATACCAAGAGAGAGGACAGATATTCCCTATATTAAGCATTCCCGTATGGCCATCAATTGAAATGTTGCGAAAAAATTCTGAAAATTAAAATCAAAACAGTTCCAAATGGATCACACGTAGAATTTTTCTGTTCCACTTACTTCTATCTAAACTTTCATAGCGTTCTAGTCGTTTGATGTCCAGGCCTGTGATACTCTCCACAAGATATTTGATGTGTGTTCCGCTTAGCAGATCCATGAGAACATTGTTCAGCAAATGATCGTAGGGCATGAGGCGAAGGTTCACCCATGCTGTGAAGCCCTTGATTCTCGTTCTTAAAGACATGGTGATAGCCTACTGTTCACGACTACATCATCAGTGTACAGAAACCTGTAATCAACAAACAGCATACATTATAACATACATGAATGAATATCTTGATCTTCCATGTGTTTATACAGAAACATATAGTAAGAAAAAAAATCTGTATTGAAGTGTATTGATGCAGATAAGTTCCTTACACTTGCAGGGTTCTCATTAACGC
>CAJDSM010025072.1:623-19337 GCA_903981925.1 Ostrea lurida | reverse complement strand
ATGTTGAAGAATGTTTTATTGATTTTTAGATATCAATCAACCTGATATGGGTCCGATATTCGGCCCCATTTCCCAATCAAAAAAAAATCCTTTTTACCCAATTTGCATAATGAAAAATTCCCAATTTTAACCAACCCTCAATGTTTCATGATAAAAAAATACAAATGAACTAAATGTAAATGAAATTGGCAATGTCATTACATTACTTTATTGCTTAACATGATATTTTAAGCGAAATTCCATGTCTATGTTATTGATTTATTTCCTTGCAAAATGTTCCCAAGTTGATTTCAAAATAATGCAAATTTTTTCTCCCAAATCTCAATGGACCCGGCCCTTGTCCCAAAATATGCTGTTACAGTCTTGCTATTGATTTAATCAATTGTGATTTTTTGATTATTTCAAATACATTACTATATTGAACTGATATCCTGCTAAATTCATTTCAGCTTGGTCCATTGAAGGCTGAGCATAGTAAATGAATACGAACTATGCACAGAAACTCGGGCCTTGATCCAATTAAGTCTTCTTCAGGTGGCCAGTTAGCTCCCCTTAGGGGTTCGACTGGGAACAGCCAGCCTGTAAGTGTTAAACTACAGCCACGTTAATATCAAAGAGATTTTTCAGCATTGAATTAAACATGTTAAGATAGTGAAATTTTAGTATATAGAAATTCTGCTTTTAGTTCATATATACAGTGTTCTCCACAAAGGATTCTGTCATTGTAGGCCCACCATGGCTAAATTTGTGTGTGTCTTTGGTTAACTAAACTGTGCCATGATCAGAATTAAATAAGCAGTCACCGTGGTTAATTAAGATTTGTATTTCACCAATGTTAAAATTTTGAAAAATGTAGCACACNCTTAAATGAGCAGTCACCGTGGTTAAGATTTGTATTTCAGCAATGTTAAAATTTTGAAAAATGTAGCACACAGACTGCATAAAAATTTACCCAATAAGGCCAATATCATTGTTTTTGAATTGTAATAACAAAAACATTGTGCTGGATGTTATGAGGAGACTGGACTGTCACTTCTCCCTAAATTTGGGTCCAATAGGAAAGGAGCCCTTCCCAATTGGAAAAAAACAAATTTTGATAGTCAAATAAATCACACTTCTGAGACAGTATAAGTGAAACGCTTTTAACTTTACTTGGAGTTCAGTTTCATCAAGGAATTTAAAAAAAGCACAAAAGGACATTTTGTTCAAAATTTCCCATATTGAAAATAAATACCAATAATTTTCCCAATGTAAATGGACCCGGACCCTGTACCAAATGGACCCGGACCCTGTAGCAAAACATGCAGCGACAGCCCGGTAGTCTAATGCTCTTTTATCCAAACAAAAGTTTTGTTATCAGGGATATGTGTGATTTCCTTACAAATGTTAAATGTATTATATAGACACTCAAAAATTATTAGCCAGAATTTCCTTTTTCCTAGACAAGTTGATATTTTTGCACTTATACATACATTTGTAGAAAACTTGTCTGATTTCTCATAGGCTGTGATTTCAATTTCTACAGAATAGCTGACTTGCAAACATTTATAACAGGACATTACTGTTAAAAGTACTCATAGATTGGATATATATATACACTTGGTTATATACAATGTAGTTTACTTTGTTCATGATAAATGCACAAATTTTATTTATGGTTGATGGTACTAACTGATGGTGAATACAAATTTGTGATGATTGCATGCAGCTATTTTCGTAAGTGGAGCACCCTGGGTATAATAAAATTTCAACAGCAAAGAAAGCATTATATAAATAACTGAAAATCTATTCCATCGGTTCAAACTGCATGTAGTTCAGATATTGTTCCAATGTTTAAGATAGGAATCAATAGTTCTTGCTTTGTGGAAAATGTGCTGTGTTTTAATTATTGATAATTGACGAACTATTTACCTTTTATTAATTTGTTTGTTTTACTAGAATTCCCCATCTGTAAGTTCCGACAAGCTGACTAGATTTTAGTGTGCATTTGGCAGCTCATGTCATCCATGATTTGCATGCCAGTTTAAACATACAATACATCAGACATTCCTTAAACAAATATTGACAAAGACCATTGCATTGAATTTGTGTGACGATTAAGTGGTTTTCATTTAAATTCTTGTTTCATGTTTTATTCAAGAGTTTTATCTTTGTGGTTTTAAAATTGAACGGTTTACTTTTGTAAATCTATTGCTGATTTGAAAGTATTTGATTTACGAATTTTTATGATACAATCCCTAATATGTAATGTGATAATCTAAAATATACTATAGGTCATTATAATACAGTACATACTAATGACAAATGTATGCATTTGTGACATTCATTTTTACATGAACATGCCAAAGTGAAGTAACTTCAAATTCCAGTAAAGTTTGGGGATCGTTAGTGATTGTAGATACTGAGTGTACAAGTATAAGTACATATGTACTAGTGGGGTGGTTAGTCAGATGAAAAAAGTACTGACTGGGTTCATCTATCAGTAACTCAGAAAAGGAAGACTTAAGTTATTTAAAAAAAAAATTCCAATTCACGGCAAAATGAATACAGGTAGGTACATTTAGTGGTGAGATGAGATTCTCCATCTTTTCCCTCACACTGTTCAACTTCAAGGGAGTCCCCCCCGCCCCCCCCCCCCCCCCCTTTTACTTTCAACTGATCACATCAAATTCATATTTAGATACAAACATGCATTCAGAATGATGACAGCTATATTTAGTCATGTGAACTTAATCAAATCAACACCACATTAGATCTCGCAGTTACCAATGAATCTTACGAAGTCTTAAGGTGCAGTGGGTGGTTAGTGAAAAATTTTGAAATGGCCTGTTCATCTCAAATGCATATATATAAGTAATGAATAATCATTATAAAAGCTTCAGCGAGCTGTGAAGTGGGGCAGTACATGGTGAAATCCTCAGAGAAGCCCATTGGTTTTCACAGGATTTAATCATGTGACTGCCCCATTTCAAATCTCAGTGAAGTTTTTAAAATAGTTATTTATTTCTTGTCATTGATATCATATAGTGTTCATTGGATTATATCATATAAAGTATTAAAAGGCCAAGACAATCATAATAATTTATTTAGTGTATACTTAATACTAGTCTATTATATACTATATATCAGAGTCAACATGTATATCACAATAATTTCAACAGATAAGGTCATATTTAAACTATTATTTTAAAAAAAAATCTTGTGCTTCAGAAAATTATTTGAAAAGTAACATGTGAATTTCCTGATTTTGAAACGCAATAGATATTTTTTCCATATTTTAAAAGAATTGTTTGTAAGAAGCTTGAAATGTTATAATAGTTTAAATGTTTGATTGAACAGGTGAAGTCCAGTCTGAACACGACAACAGGCTCCCTGAAGTCCAACAACCCAAATGTCCTCAGTAAAAGTGGCAATCTGACCAGCAGTATGAGTATCCCCATCTACTCAACCGAGTACGACGAGGACGAGATTGAACGCCCAAGGAACGATCTCGACGCCCATGATCTCGCCATGCTTGGTTATCAGGTAAAGAGACTATGAATTTGAATTAAACAATATTTTGTTATACTCAGCACTAGTGAAGTTTACAAGGTGTGTTTCAGTCACCTTGTCTGTGTGTCTGTTCTCAGATACAATTTGTTCATAGTATGTCTTTCACACCAATAAACAGATCTTATTGAAACCTTGTGATTATCGTATATGGATCAAGAAGTTGTGCACCTGGTATTTAGATGAAGATTTTTTAACATTCTAAGAAGTGAAGGATTTTTTTTTTGAGGGTTGGAGGTCTTTATGTTGTAAACCACATTAGAGATCAACCAGAAATTTATTGTCATGTCCACTCATCAAACCAGTGTGTGCATAAATTTCAGAGAAAATGTATGAATTGTCTGATTGCCATGTGAAAGACATTGCCAATGAGGATTTCAAGAGAAAAAACGATTTTGTCGCCATTTCTACTTTTTATAAAAGCAACTTTTTTCTTCTTCTAAATGATAGGAGTCTGATGAAGGGAGTGACAAGATGAAGATTGAAACGGAGTCTGAGGACAGTGAAGACTATGGCAAAGATATTGTAAGTATATTAGTAGATGTTCCAAGTACATCAGTACATGTGTCCATGATGAAGCCTCAAGTTATTGTTTGATAATACAGTACATTTGTACATGTGGATTTTGTAATTTTTTGCAGGATTTTGGTATTGACAAAAATCTGTCAGAAAGAATCATGGACATGGCCATAGAAAACCTGGATCCTGTCCGTGGCTCACTGGAAAAGGTAGGTATTCATACACGGGGGACAGGAAAATCAATAGAAGTTCTACTGTGCTGGAGCAGTTGATTTTAGATTTATTTTAGCTCTAGATGATTTCAAAATTATATTGGATTTCGTTAAAGAGATTTAGGTCTCATGATTAAAAGTAGTTGAAAACGTTCACAATAAAATGAGGTTGAGAATATTTTTCCATGAATATACAATATACACAGCCTTGATTAAATGCCATAGCTTATGTGGTAACACATCATTGTAATGGCTCTGACACTTCTGTTTGAAATGTCTTGATTTTGTAAGGGTGAATATATCTGATACTTGATAACGACATCCATTCCAGTTTTGTAAGGGTGAATTTATCAGAAAGTGGCATTCATTTTACTTTTATAAGGGTGAGTTTCTCTGACAGTTGATAATGTTGTTCCAGTTTAATTTTGTTCATGGTGAGTTTCTCGAATAGTTGCAGGATTTTGAGGGCACTATGTCTGCCATGTCCACAGCCAGAGTTGAGTCCCCTGGGGGTAAGATCAGCCCGATGGACAGGATGGAGGAAGAACGAAAGCGAAGGGCGGAAATAGCAGCCAGTGCGGCAGAGAGGTACAGCAATGCATGTCATATTCTGTATAAACATCAATCTAATAACAAAAGTAGGTCCATCATTTCCTGTCCTTGATTCTATTCGTTTAAAATACTGTATTCTTTAAAATTAATCCAACATTAATATTGAAGGATTTAGTAAGTAAATAGTCTGACAGTTTTTTCTTTCATTCAAACAGCTTTTGGTACACATTGAGTAGACATCAACACTATATTCTACAAGCATTTATTTTTTTCCAACTAACTGGGAAATTTTGATACTGAAAATGATACCATACGACTATCTTCCTATGGCTGTGGAATATAAGCATGCTGTTTATTTTACACAGGAGGCTTTTAGGTCTGGACGGTTATTCCTTGGAGAAGTAGGTTGAGTGTGACAGCTTTCATTGGCATGTAAAGGAAAAAAAGTCCTTTAATGTTTAGCTTGTGTTTGCCACTGTCTTCCTAATCCACCTTTTTCTTATGACTGCAGTTGATAAAGGGAACTAGGAGCACTGGGGGTCTCTTCGGCCAAGAATTACATGTTGCTTTTACAGAATGCTGACAGAAATATATATAATGGCTGCTATTTTCCTGGATTTTTCTACTGATTTCTCATTTAATATCTAAAACAGATACACAAACTTATTTTGTTGATAATTCTTTATAATTTCAAATGATATATGCTCAGTATGTGGTTTTTTTTTTTAATGTTGTAAATTTTCAAAGGTTTGGAAGAACATTTAATTCTCATGGCTAATAGTTGACACTTTACTTTCTTCTGTACTGTATTAATTCACAGGTTCTAATCCAGAAGCTTAGTTTTTCTGTACTTTGTAATTGTACAGTGTGTATACTTAATATTCACAACACAATGGGCTTTAAAAGCAAACTTTTCCACAGTTTTTCTGCCATTATTTCACTGAAAGCAGAAAACTAACTGTGCATCAATGTAGTATCTACATTCTTCCTTTGTCATATAGATATCGGTTTCTTTGTGTTTCCTGGATCTAACAATGATCTGTTTTCCAGGAAATCAGACTTCCGGGATGAAGAGAATCAACTTCGAGCCAGCAATGACCGGTCGCTGAGAGAACTTGAAGACAAACTCCTGACTGAGCTGGAAAACAGAAAATTAGAACTCCTGGAGGTAAGCACATACATCTACAAGTATTGAAAAAGTTTGGAAATTTTCTGACACTTTTTAAGTCAATAATGTAAAAGTGAATATTTACTTGTAGAGCTAGTAAGCATGTAAATTTCTCTATAATGTTTCCATATTTCAAACTTTGAGCAAGTTTTCTCTGTCCACTAAAGATACTTCTTACATTGGTGTAAATTTTCATGCTTTTTGTGGTACTAAAGTCAAACCTAATCTTTCAGGAGAAAGATTCCAAACTACGTAAACTTCAGGAAGAGATTAGACGAGAGTTGGAGGAAGAGGAGAGACGAATAATGAGAGACAAAGAAGACCAAGTCAAGTAAGTCACTCAGTGTAAAATAACGAGATAGAGAAGACGGGTAAAAAGTATTAAAAGGCCAAGACAAGTAAGTCACTCAGTGTAAAATAATGAGATAGAGAGACAGGTAAAAAAAGTATTAAAAGGCCAAGACAAGTAAGTCACTCAGTGTAAAATAAGATAACGAAATAGAGAGACAGGTAAAAAAAAAACTGACCAAGTCAAGTAAGCCACTCTGTAAAATAACGAGATAGAGAGACGGGAAAAAAAGTATTAAAAGGCCAAGACAAGTAAGTCACTGATTGTAAAATAATGAGATAGAGAGACAGGTAAAAAAGTATTAAAAGGCCAAGACAAGTAGTCACTCAGTGTAAAATAAGATAACGAAATAGAGAGACAGGTAAAAAAAACTGACCAAAGTCAAGTAAGCCACTCTGTAAAATAACGAGATAGAGAGACGGGTAAAAAAAGTATTAAAAGGCAAGAGCAAGTAAGTCACTGATTGTAAAATAATGAGATAGAGAGACAGGTAAAAAAGTATTAAAAGGCCAAGACAAGTAAGTCACTCAGTGTAAAATAAGATAACGAAATAGAGAGCAGGTAAAAAAAACCTGACCAAGTCAAGTAAGCCACTCTGTAACAATAACGAGATAGAGAGACGGGTAAAAAAGTATTAAAAGGCCAAGACAAGTAACTGTAAAATAATGAGATAAAGAGACAGGTAAAAATGTTAAAAGACCAAGTCAAGTAAGTCAGTGTAAAATAAAGAGAGAGAGAGAGAGAGAGAGTGAGAGAGAGAGAAAGGTATGAAAGGACCCAAGTCAAGAAAGTTGCTCAAATAAGATATAGAGGCAATTATAGACATATTGAAGGATCAAGTCAATGTATATTAAGATAATTAAAAATAGACGAGTCTGGTAAGTCACTCAGTGTATAATGTGATAATGAGATGTATAGAAAAAAATTACATGTAAAGGGGGTGTCAAGTCAAGTATTTTATCAGTTATAGCAATTTTATCTCCATTTTCATCTCTGTCAGAAAACTGTATATTCTCTACTCACCAATATGATTTTTTGAGATGAATCTGGACTTTGTATACACTTATGTATGATATACATGTATTCATTATAACATTCAACTTGGATTAAGTACTTTATGAAAATCAGTAAAATACAAAAATGAATACCTTTCATGCCTCACACATCAGGGAAATAAACAGTAAAGTAAAGGAAGAGTTAGATAAAATCCAGACAGAACTGGGAGACCAAAATAGTCAACAGATTAATAAGCTACAGGAACAGATCGATCACGAACAGCAGCAGAAGGAATCAGAACTCCGGTAAACACATGTACCAGTCGATGTTGTGGTGCATGCTTGTTTGGTGGTTATGTGCTGGTCTTGTTTATGTTGTGATATGGTTCCACGTAGTTTATAAACCTCTTATATGATTAATAACTCACCATTGCAGTCTAAGTCCATCCAACATTGCTATATATGCATGTAGTTGCATGTACATTATGAAAAATGGAAGAAGATATAGTTTAATATGTCCAATGTTGCCTTCTCCTATTATGATGTCATTTGCATCTATTATGATGTCATGTGTATTTGTGTGGTTTTTTTTCGCATGATACTGTCTGACATACCAACTATTTAGATGTACATATAGCCCTGTCAGTATCAGTGATTTATGGAGATATCATAGCCCTGTCAGTATCAGTGATTTATGGAGTTGGGTGTTGTTTTCAGACGACAGATGGATTCGGCCCTGGAGAAATTGAGGAACGAGGTTGGATCTCTACAGAGAGAGGAACAGTCCAAGTTAGAGGAGGAGAAAAGGAAGTGTCTGGAGAGACTACAACAGCAGGTAAGGGATTGTAAACAGGGGAGAGACCTACACAGAGGTAGGTTGTACAGGGGGAGAGACTACCAGCAGTGAGTGAAGGGTATACGTAATCAGGCGGAGAGCCTACACATAGCAGGTAAGGGATATAATACAGGGCGGAGAGCCTCACAACAGCAGGTAACCGGAATTTGTAACCAGGGTGGGAGAGACTACAACAGCAGGTAAGGGATTGTAAACAGGGGAGACTACAACAGAGGTACAAGGGATTGTTAACAGGGGGAGAGACTACAACAAGCAGGTAAGGGATCAGTAAAACCAGGGGAAGAACTACAACAGCAGGTAAGGGTTGTAAACCAGGGGGAGCAGACTACAACAGGCAGGTAAGGATAGTAAACAGGGGGAGGAGACTACACAGCAGTAAGGGATTGTCAACGGGGGGAGACTAAACAGGCAAGGTAAGGATTGTATAACAGGGGGGAGACCTACCAAGCAGCAGGTAAGGATAACGGAACTACACACAGTAAATTGTTAACAGGGGGAGAGACTAATCGAACAGAGGTAGAGTGGGTTGGGGGCTGGGTCTGTATTGGAAATGAGACAGTGCAATATTACTGCACACAAATCTTCTCAGGACAACCCCCTCTATTAATTTTGCTTTTTCTGTGGAATCAAGCTAATGTCTAATATTGTCTGTTTCCATTTAATCATTCATTTTCTGTGTCTCTCCTTCACTCTATGTAATAGTAAAATGTTGGTGATTGAGTAACTATGGTAACTGAATGATATTAGTGCTGTGGCATGTTTAAAGAAATGGGATTGTACATGATTAATGAAACTGGTAACTGCCTAAACTGTAGGTGCGAACCATTGGACACAGCCAGTGTAATCAGAAGAGACTGGGAACCAAAAACAAGAGGTCCATCAGAAAGCATGCAGTCCAACATGAAGTCATGAGTGAGAAACTATGAGATGATCTGTGAGAAGAAACCGGGACAAGGGGAAGACTGTGCGAACTGAAACAGTCGGAGAAGACCATGTACGAGGTAACATGATAGAGAGGGGTGATATTGTACGGGAGGACAGACTGGCGAACTTGAGAGGGGGTGCACTTGTAGGAGAGGGGGTGGCTTGTGTGATTGTAGGAGGGTGTGCTGTGTTAAATTTGTGAGGAAGGGGTGACTGTGTAAATTGTATGGGAGGGGGTGCTTGGTGAATTGTAGGGGAGAGGCAGGTGCATGTGTGATTGTAAGAGGGGTGACTGTGTGCCATTGTAGGGAGGGAACAGAGCTGCGAAACTGAACAGTCGGCGAGGAGACATCACGAGGTATTACATATTAGAGAGTGGGTATTGTAGGGGGGGGTGGCTGTGCTGATTGTAAGACGAGGGGTGACTTGTGTGATTAGTAGATGAGGGGTTTGACGTGTAATTGTAGAGAGGGGTGACTGTGTGATTGTAGAGAGGGGTGACCTGTGTGATTGTACGGAGGGGTGGCTGTGTGATTGTAGAAGGGGTGACTGTGTAATTGGTAGAGACCGCCGCCGGTGGCATGTGTGATTGTAGACCGCAGGGTGACTGTGTTGGTTGGTAGGGGAGGGGTTGGCTGTGGGTGATTAGTAGGGAGGGGTGTGGCTGTTGTGGAATTGTAGAAGGGTGACTGTTCAGTGATTGTACGAGGGGGCGCTTGGTGATTGGCATGTAGGGTGGGCCAGACTGCCGAACTGAATCAGTCGGAAGAGACATGTGAGTGAACGATAAGAGAGGGGTGGACCTTTCGTAGGGGTGGTGAGATGTATATTGTAGGGAGGGGTGAACTGTGTGAGTTGTAGGGAGGGTGGCTGTGTGAATTGTAACGGGGTGGCTGTGGTTGATTGTAGGCCGAGGGACAGAAACTGCCGAATTGAACAGTCGGGAGAGACCATGATGAGGTAACGTGATTAGAAGTGGGATAGCTGTGTGATTGTATGTGGAGGGACATGACCTGGAATCTGGAACAGTCCTCGGAACGAGATAGTGATGAGGTAACGATAAGAGGGCGGGCCATGGCTTAGTGCTGATGTAGGGAGGGGTGGGCTGGTGTGATTGTAAGTAGAGAAGGGTGACCTGGTGTGATACTTGCTGAGGAAGGGATCAGACCTAGCGAAGTGAACGTCGGAGCAGAGCAAATGATGCACCAGTAACGATACGACAGCGGGGTACTTGTGTGGTTGTCATGGGAGGAGGTGGTTGTAATTGTAAGGGGGCCGGCAGGGGGGGTTTGACTGTGTCGAATTGTACGAGGTTGGCTATGTTGATTGTAATGGGAGGGGTGTACGTGATAATGTGTAAGATAGAGGGTACTGTTAGTGATTGTTAGGTGAGGGGTGGCTGTGATCGCATTGTGTAACGGGGGAGACTGTGGTGACTTGTAGCAGGGGTGACTGTAGGTGATTGTGTATGGCGAGGGACAGAGAACTGGAGGCATCGGAGAGAACATTGCAGGTAACGTTCGAGAGGTGTGGCCTGTGTGATTGATAGAGAGGGTGACTGTGCTATTAGTATGGAGAGGGACACAGACGCGAATTGAACGATAGTAGAGAGGTGATGAGAAGTAACGATAGAGAGGGGTCGACTGTGGTGATTGTAGAGAGGAGGTGACTGTAATTGTGTAAGAGAGGGGTTGGACTGTGTTGTCATTGTAGAGGGTGTGGCTTGGTGTTGCATTGTTAAGGGAGGTCATGACTTCGCGAACTGAACTAGTCGGCAGTAAGAACACATGCATTAAAGGGTACACGATAGAGAGGGGTGGACTGTAATGTGTAGAGCAAGGGGTGAATCTGTGTGGATTGTAATAAGGTGACTTAACTCTGTATTGAAGCAGGGGTGCTGTTGATTTGTTAGACCGGGCGTGGCTGTGTCGATTGTAATTGGGGTGGGTGGCTGTAATTGTAGTCCACCCAGGGGTGGGCTGTTGTTGATTGTAGATTAGGGGTGAACCCTGGTGTTCGATTGTAGAAGAGGTGGCTTTGTGATGTGTAGAGAGGGGTGATTGTAATTTGTAAGGGAAGGGGTGTTTATATATCCAATACGAAAGGGTTCGTAGGTGTAATTCGTGGAATAGGCAGGGGGGTGGGGCTGTGTGAAGGAGTGAAGTACAGGGAACATTGTTGTATCGCTTTGTGTGCATAAGAGTATGACAATCTCCAAACTTTCCAAATCTTACACTCTTACTGCAGTAGGTGGCACCGAAGGAGAAATGCTGCACTGTTTGTATAGTGTGGGAGGTTGAAGAAAGCGTCTAAGGAGTGACTAATACTGGCTCGCCATTGGACTACATTTGTACTTACTTTGCTAGGCTCTGTTAATTATTTCTTAATTAGATTATAAATCAACATTTTTTCATATTATAAGAAGTGTATGAATTCATTTAGAAAATACTTTCAAAGCAATTTTCAATCTACCCTAAGTAACCCATGGTTAGTAATTAAAGAGAAAAATCCTCGCTCGATTGCTCAGGACCATAAGAGAGAATACAAAGATGAGATTAAAACGTCTCCAGTAGGCAAGAGAGAGATGCTAAATGGCAATGACCGTTGGAGTGGCACAGACAGAGGCAGCACGCCATCGTGATCCCTGGACAGGGGGTAGGTCTGCCTATCTACCTGTAGCCCTCTGTCTGTGCAACAGTAGTCGTCGAGAGCTTTATCGGGGTGCTGTGTATTGTTATGAATGGAAATAACTTTTTAAAATTATGGCTGTCTTTTTTTAATTTTTCAGTTGGATGAAGATATTGTTAAGATGAGACCGACATGAAAATTCAAACTAGGTCAGCAGCAGAAATGAGTTGTCACGATTATCGAAGTAGAAGACTCACTGCCTCCAGACTACGCATACATTACGGGACAGGAGTATCGATGAAAGGTGATACTGTATTCTGCCTTATCTGCTAAAGTGACGTAATAATATTTTGTCCAGATCCAGTTGTGTCACAGCTATGCTATGTAACTAATTGTTGCTTTTTTTTTTAGCTTCACCTGACGCCGAAGGCTTCAAGTGAGCTATTCTCGATCCGACCTTAATTGTCCTCGTCGTGTGTCTGTCTTTCTGTCTGTCCGTTCTGTCTGTCTGTCTGTTAACTTTTTCATATGTGTCTCGACTTCTCTTCTCAAGAACAACGCTGGGGGCCAAATTCAAACCAAACTTGGTACAATGTTCCTTGGTTAAAGGGGAATCAACGTTTGTTTCAATATATATAATGAAGGACCAGCCTCTTCGCATCAAAAGGGGAAGATTAATCACGAAAATGCGCAAAATAGGGTGGTGTCCATTTTAAAAATCATTCTTCCTTCAAGAACACTGGCCTAGAAAAGCCTGAAATTTAATGTAGTGAATGTTGCCGATATAGTGTGAGAGTGTCAAGTTTGTTCAAATCATGACCTCCAGCGGGGATGATTATGGGGCCACAATAGGGGAGGTGCAAGTTTTGTCAATGTGATTACTTATAGGAAAAATCTTCTTTAAAAAATCTTTTAGTTCGTCAAGAACCTATAACTGGGTGTCCGGGAAAGCTGAAATTATATTTAAGCTTCCTGTTATAAAGAGAAGATTTAAGTTTGTTGAAATTGGTGACCCGGGGTTACGATGGGGCCCCAATAGGGGATCAAAGTTTTACATAATGTTTATATATCGGAAATTTTTTTAAAATCTTCTCAAAGCAATTCACTGGGGGCCAGGAAAGCTGAAATTGATACCTTGGAAGCTTTCCCTGTTGTATAGATGAGAATTACAAGTTTGTTCAAATGTGACCCTCGCCGGGAGGGTATGCGATGGGGCCCCAATACACGGGTAATACAACAGTTTTACATATGAATTATGGAAATATTCTTGTAGAAAAAATCTTACTTTCATCAAACCACTGGGCCGAGAGAATGCTGAATTTTTATTGGAAGCCTTCCTGTTATACTGAGGAGATCAAGTTGTTGAATCGTGACCCCCGGGGGTACGATGTGGGCCCCAATAGCGGGATCAAAGTTTTACATAATGATTATATTTAGGATTAAAATCTTAAAAATCTTCTGCTCGGGAGGAACCACTCGGCCAGAGAAAGTCTGAAATTTATTGGGAGTGCTTCCCTGAATACCTGATGTGGAAGATTCAAGTTGTTGGGGGTTTTTCCCCCCAAATATAAATCATGACCCTCAGGGGGTACGATGGGGCCAACAGATAAGGGGGGAGGTCACAAGTTTGACATGTGATTATATAGGAAAGTCTTTTAAAAATCTTCTTCGTCACAGGAGAGACGGGACTACCGGGTCAGGCAGGAAGCTGAAAAATTTATATGGAAGCTTCCCTGTTATAGAGGAGGAGTTCAGAGTGGTTGTTGGAAATCGTGCCTACCCGACGCCCGGGGTGTACCGATGTGGGCTCCAATAGGTTTTCCACTGTGACTATATTTGCTTCATCCCCCACCCGCGTCCCGGGTCATTGGCTCTTGTTCTTGCTCCATTGCATCCGGCTCGGAGACTACGGATATTGCGCAAAGGACTTTTTCTCTTGGGTTGGGCTGCAATTTTATTTCATTGCGGGCATGCTTCTACCCATGTGTTGTTTTTGGCCCTCCCAGGTTACGCTTTTTGCCGTGTTGGCCTTCCTCCTGCTTTCGCTGCTTGTTTCTTGGCGCCTTTCCTGACCGGTTTGGACTCACTCACCCATATATTTATTTTTCCTCTTCTTAACGTTTCTTGTCATGGACTGCCCCACTGCCCACCTGTCCGCTGTGGTTTTTCACATTCATTAAATCCGAAGTTTGGAAATTTCAAATCTTCATTTGCCCTTGTATGACCCTGGATGTAAAACTGACGGCACAGGGGGTTTTACTGAATTGCTTAACCCTCTTTGGGATCTGGCCTCTGGTGTACTGCAATTGGTTTTGGGTATTCACTAACTCTTATTTTGTATTAATGTTTGGTCACTTACGAGATGGGCAACTATCGTTTTTATTCGTTATGGATTCGTTCTTTTTTAATCAATTTTTGTTGTATATTTACTTTGCAGTTGTTAATTAGAATTTTGGTTTCAAAATTAGTCCATTTATCTAGTGCACAGCTTATCCTTGATGTTAATTTTGTTTAGTCTCTGTGTTCTAGTGATCCAGCCTATTCACATTTTTTGATTTCCAACATGTGTCGGTAAGAGCGGTCACTGGAAGATGCTATTTTCGAAATCCTCCATTTTACCTGATCAAAATTTGGTTACTGTATATGATAAAAATATCGAGAATACAGTATTCCCTGGATTTTGGTGATCTAACGATGTTATTTATCAACAGGTCATGGGCAAAAAGAGTAGTCGCATCTTCATTAATATCAAACCCAAATGAAGGGTATCCAAACCACAAATTGTATTGGAGTAATGTTTGTAATTGCGGTTAATTGTTTGTATTAAAGAGTAGCGAGGGGATAGGAAACCACAACAAAAAAATATAAAATTAACATTAAAAGACCTACAGAAACTTGCTCAGCACATCAAGTAAGGAGTACACTATAACATAAAGCATTTCATAACACAATCAATCAACAGAAAAAACTTTTTTATGTTGGACAATATGCGGGTCTATTTTGACTACACCAGAAATTGGTGCATTTAGACAATTTGTCATTTCTGTGGAAGCATCATACGAAAAACATATATGGCCTGAGGAGATACTCTTCATTTTGAAATAGATTCTTTACTCCCCCACTTGCAATTAAATGTATTAATTGTATCTTAAAGCTTGTGCAATGTTACTAGTACTGGACTGTAGAGAACCTTGGGGACTAACAGTCCACAGAGAGGTTCGACCTCTCGTTGTTTAAATTATTAGATCGTTATCCGTCCCAATATATTCGTAAGATGTTTCCAGTTCGAGCTACCTTTAACAATTCAGCATCATATTATAAATCAGAATGAGTGTTTACTAGGTTGTCAATATTAATTGAAAAAAGTTACGTTTTGTTGATGGAAAGGATGGTACATGCTGTTTTTGAATATGCTGTGTGTGTTTTTATGAAAATTCAAAACGCTAAAGAATCTGGACAAGAGAATACTATACGGAAGGAAATTCATTGGACGGCCGGCATTTGGAGTTGCTATTTACCTACGTCACGTTTAAACCACGCATTCCACTGTTACAGTGCTGCAGTACAAGGCAGTTAAATGTCCAGAAGTTTTATTACTGCAGTGAATTTTTTGAATTTGAAAAAAAATAGTTTTCTGTTATGTGATGTATTGTTAAATTGCATAATGAAGTATATAAAGGAATGTAGATTTTCAATAAAGCAAAATGACGCATGGATCGATTTTTGTTTGGTCTTTTGAAGGAATGAATTTTTTATTCAGTGTGAACGTTGGCATATGATGTACTATGACAAGTCCCCATAAAATTTTGTAATTTTTTTCTCTGCTGGAAGCACTGCATGATGTGGCGGGTCTATTCGATGATTGTTGATAAAAAATTTGGATTGTTACATGGGCATATTGTTTGTATAACTGTTTACTATGTTTGCACTCAAGCAGAGTTCGCCATTGCCGTAAAAGGGTGCCAAAATTAGGGTCTTATGCTCGAGGCTTAACTTTGAACAGAAATGATTCTTTATCGTGTCACACCTGCTTTTGTGATACGGGGGCCTCGGTTTTTTCCGGTCTCATCGCGAGGACGCCCCATTTGTCCGCCCTCTTACGAAAAACATAGTGGGTAAATGAATTCACACAGGAGGGTTTTTTTTTCTTTTTTTTTTTGTTGAGGAATTGAAGGCGGATGTATGTAAAAAAACAGGCATTCATTTCGTCCCCAAATCATTAAGTATGGATATGTTCTAATGTTTTGCCATTTAAGGCATGATAATTATAAGTCATTGACAATGATAAGGGTTATCCATATTTTGTTGTGCATTTTTATGTTTCAACCTTGTCTTTGAAGTTTACGAGTATGATTGAAGTTGCATTTATGGTCATTTATCAATTTGTTTTACAGAAAATAATACATTGGTAAAATGCTTGTCTGATTATGATTCATTGCCATTGTTAGTTGTTTTTTCAACCACACTGATTAGATTCGGATTGTTCGTTCTGAATCAAGACTCTGGATCAACGTGGGTGTGACCGGTCAAAAGGGTGGAGCTTACTCCTCTTAAGGCCGCCTGGCCCTGGTTGTCAGGAGATCAGGTTTGATCCAACCTCTGTTTATTTGGCATTCTATTTGGGACTTTACGAAATTGATCACTCATGTTCTCTTATAATTTGCCATTTTTCCATATCTGTAAATTTTTTTAAAACACTCTGTTGGGCTGTTCCAGAAGATTTTCGTTTGGTTTGGCTTTTGCGCATGATTAAATGAATAATTCGTGGAACTTTAGCTGCAGTGGTTGAATCAGAGGATATTTGGGGAATTATAGATTCAACTCTTGTAAATCTTAATGCGATATGAATTTTACAGTATTACAACCAAATCTATCTATACACTGGATTATTGAACTGATATGTAAATGTTATTAATCATATCAATTATTTTTTCACAACGTCTTCCTAACTTAACCACTGAGAAGGAAGTGTAGACTACATGAGTGCAATCGTTTCCATGTTTTTGATAACTTTATTGTTCAATGATTGTCATCAGAGCTTTATTTCATTTCTCATGGATGTAAATTTTGTAGGCTTTTCATCATATTTGCACTTTTTCAGATTATTATTATTGTGATAAGGATATAGTGGCTCATTATTTATGGTGAAATTCTTCATCCTCACTACATACGATCTTATTCTTCAATGTAAGGCAAAGGATAAGAACAGTATAATCAAGATTATGAATTATATTTGCAACTGTGGAATTACTTGTATCTTTCTTGATTATGTTACAGTATAAGAACTTTTATAATAAAGGATTTTTTTTTCAGACTGAGATATAGATGTAAATCACAATCGCTTTGGTATTTGGAAGAATAATACGATAATGCATATAAAGTTTCTAAAGAAAATGAATGTATGAGACGGGTTTTGGACTTTTGGATTCTTTTACAAATTGCTGACAATGAGCGATACTATCCATTTTAAGAGAACAAACATCTTTTCTAATAACTGTTTGCTTGTAATTCGATTACAATTTTACCCGTTGATATTTAGACAATTTATTTGATTTCATACTCATGTCTAGTGATACTTTTAACTTTTTGCTTAGGGTGTCGATATAAGCAGTTTGCGTAATGTTTTGTCTCACAACAAGAATTTTGGAAAATGGTGCATTTACCTAAATTATGAAAAAGCACTAAAATGCGTTTTTAATTTGCATTAGGGGGGGTACATTGTATGTTAATATGTTCAAATTTGTGTGGGCAGAGGGATGGAGTTCCACCAAATGGGCAATATTTAATTATATTGCGTTGAAGATTTTAGGTGAATTTGAGATCCGGGTTCACTGACTATTGATCATATTAGGCCATTGTACTTACGTTTCAGTTAATTGAAGGCACTGATTTTAATGTCTGACTAATAACAGAATCAGATTTTTTATTCACAATTGCAATGTTTTGGATCCACACATTGGTAAGAGCTTACTTTGATACCCATTCAATTGTTAGAATAAATTGGGTCTGTATACGATAATTTTTGATTTTTACGAGACATCAGTAATCTTGGATTACCGAGGTGATACACCATAGAGATTTTTCTATAATAAACAGGGTTATTAAGGTAAAACGAAGTCTTGCTTGCATCTTCACTTAATATACGGAACCAATGAGCGGTTTTGAAACGGCGAGTAAAGTATCAATCCGTATCATAGTTAAAAAAAAACCACAACAAAATGAGTTGGGACACGGACTTGACCAAAGCGAAGGGCAGTCGGTCCATGGAGTAAAGCATCTCTGCTGACCGGTTCCAACACGCCTTGAGACAGTAATCGAAACAAAGTAACGTTTTCGTCGTAAATTAGGTATGAAACAAGTCCTAACAAAGGGCAGATGACATCAGTCACATATGATTTAGTTGATTTTGTATCAATACAGGTCAATATAGCGACGTAGAATTTGCGAATGATGATTTTAAACCGAAGATTCGTTATACTGCACATCACTTTTTTTGGTTAGTAGTTGGTGCTTAAATATCCTACCGCCTGGGCATGCTTGGCGTATGATCAACTGAGGCCTACACACATATGCAGGTGATAATGGTACATTACTACACAAGAGGAAAGGGTTGACAATTGCAAAGTTAAAAAGTCAATCACGGTTTATCATTATAAGTTGTCAGTTCCTGCCAACATATGTATGAAGTAGCTGTTTGGTAAAAATTGCGTTTATTGTATTCAGGTTGTAAGGGGTAGGTATACTTTCTTCCTGCATATCAATTGCAAAAGAAACTACATATAGGTACAGGCACCCGTATGACGAAAACATTCATAGCACAATACTTAAAAAACAAAAATTTTTTTTAATAATATGGGTGCTAATTTTGATAACAGCAGATGCACATTTCGAACATGTTAATTTGTGGAAGCTTCATCCGATAATACAATTATGATCTCTCTCCACACATACGGAGGAGGAGG
>CAJDSM010025071.1:0-15752 GCA_903981925.1 Ostrea lurida | reverse complement strand
TGCAAATTTTAGTGCTTGTTTCCGGATTTGACAGATTTTTACAGCTATCTGCTTCACTATATGAAAAAAAATCTGCTTTAAACGGAACGTATACTAGCATATTCAATATAGGTAAACATAAACATGGCTAGAGCCTTGTTTATATAGCGAAGAATTGTAAGTGCTGTATCTCACTTGTAATCAACAAATGAGTTCAAATTTTTGCTGACCATTAGAAATACCCAAGAGAGATTGTAAACATTAAAATCTAAACATTTTTAGCTCGAAACGTGTCCATGTCCCTTAAAGCTTTAAAGGCCACTGCTAGAGATTTCTTTTCATGTAGGAGCTTTTGGATGAATTCTGCCTTATACCAATACAAAAAAAATCTAATTTTTAGAACTGTTACATTAATTCAAGCACAACTCATTTCGCCCCTAGGTTTTCAATTCACATCTGTTCCTGATTCTTTCATGTAATTTTTCATGGGCGAAGGAGCCGCAGGGACACTCACTTTTGGAAGTGGAGGGGCAAAACTATGATTTTCAACGTACATACATTTATCTTATCGAGCTCACGACGGGAGTGACCGGTTGGCAGGGGATGCTCCCTCCTCTAACGCACCTGACCCCATCTCTGGTGCGTCCAGTGGTGCGCTTAGCCCAACCATTTTTATTTTCATGCTTCAAACTTTTTTCGTTTAAGCTGTCCCTAGCATCTATCGAATTTTTCGTGTATTTGGTCATATCAGAGAGAGAGAGAGAGAGAGAGAGAGAGAGAGAGAGAGAGAGAGAGAGAGAGAGAGAGAGAGAGAGAGAGAATAGTGATGCTAAATACTTTCATTTTAACGCGTATTAAATTAGGTACTGTATTTATAAAACAGTCATAATCTGTTCGCTCTATGACTGAGTTACTCCACATCAAACAATACAAAACGTTAATATATGCCATACCGGTACTTTTCCCAAAAAATCCTCCAAGTAATCCTACTTTGCATTATTTCAATTTCAATGTAATCTTCTCCAGCTGGCTTCAAATCTCGAGATAAAAACAGGACTCTGAAATCTTCTGGATTGGTTTATTGTTGTAACAAATGAGATTTGATGATAATTAACAACATTGTATCACAGAGTCTCCGAGTTCAAAGTTATCCATAAACAGCACTCTCTTTACAATAAAGTCACATAGGGAGAAAAATAAACAAAACAGAGTCTCCTTGCATAAACCCTGACACAAGCACTAATATCATTCTTCTGTATCAACAACCCTTTACAAAACAATATTGCAATATCTGTGACTGCGCTGGTACAACGATCAGGGTTCTCTGTTCATTCTAAGTTGAGGTATAGCAACAGACAGAATCTTCACAATAATCATCTTTAAAAATGGCCCATAAAAATGTGTAATGCTGAGTGGATGAGAATAAGGTACATTGCATAAAATCCTGGACGATTTGAAGAAGATCCTGTCACAACACAGATTCCATCACAACACAGATCTATACGGTCCACATAAAAAGGGGGCGGAGTTATGTAAATTGCTCAGGACGGAAGAAACATTCGTTGATATGATCTTTGTGACAAAACAGTCATTTTGGACTCAAACAGATGTATTAATTGAAACCTAGTACACATGTAATAGAAACATAAACCGTGTATAATGCAAAAATAAAGTGAGCTTATAATGATCCTTTTTTCTTTCATATTTCACCATGAAATGATAATAAAAGTATTGTTTGCTGTAAACTATCAATCATAATGTCCATGTACAGTACAAGTGTACACTTATTTCAGTACTGAAGTACATGTGTACATTTATCAGTACTGAAGTACATGTGTACATTTATCGGTACTGAAGTACATTTATCGGTAATGAAGTGATCTTTCATGTGTCCATAATGATGTACACATGTGTGTATCACTATTTAATGAAGTATACATGCATACCGCCTCTCGGATTTGAAGTGCACATAATAAAAAACTAAATCTGTGAAGCTTGCAAATCTATGACAACACTGTGACCTCAGAATCCCTCCATTGTATATCAACACTGTGATTTTCTCACATCACTGGCAACACAATCTTCTACATGTTAGCATAACACTATATACATAGTACAAATTCAAGTCGCGCACAATATTCACTTCTCTGAATAAATCTAAAAAACGTAACACTGTACAAAATACTTTCACTCTAGAAAATATCCTTCATATTTCTACACTAGTGGAAGATTTCTAAGATTCGTGTCCATTTTCCAATCCACGTGATATAGTGAGACGTGAACAGCCCCGTCCGAATTCTCTCCTGTGCGTTTTTCGACAGTTCTAAAAGTGCTCACTCTGATATCGTCGTTTTCATCCAGTTCCAGACGGACGGCCCAGGGACGAGGACCGTCGCTGAGGCGTGGAGGAGAGAGGTTCCGTCGCCAGAACGAGGCTGTCACTGGGTTAGTGGGTTAAGGTTAATATAAAGGGATTCGCTGTGGTGCTTAGTTCATCAAACAGATCCATGTATAATTATACGAAATCGAAATAAATCATGAGATCTGTCCTATTTGCAAAGTGGTGAACAGGTAAAATATTTTTGAAGGCATCCTGTGCATAATTTAGATATTCAATAGTTTTGTCATTCTCAAACCATCATATCATTAGTGGTTAGTAATGCATAACAATGAAATTGTGATTAGCAGAACTCACACCTTAATGTCAATTACTGCTCTCGGTGCGAGACAATCAATAAAGTCATCAAACAGTTGAACACGAAATGTGCGTGCAAATTATAACACTAGTAAGAGGTAGAACATGAAAAATACAAAACTACATGTGTATCTACATGTGAACAAGTATATATATTTTCAAAAACAGTAAACATGTTAATGAAAATTTTTTTTTTGAAAAACAAAACAAAACACAAATGCAATGCAAATATATGTACTAAACTATCAGTAACAAAGGTTAGTCTGAACAGTAAATTAGTATGCTCTAGCTACTACTAGACCGTCCCCGTTTGTGTGGCACCATGCAATATAACACAGTACCCACACAAACCTCTCACAGAGCAGGCTGTACTAATGATGACTAATGAAGGTTAAGGACTACAGATTCTCTATCATAGCTTCTACATCAATGATGGCTGCTTGTTACAACTAANTGATGACTAATGAAGGTTAAGGACTACAGATAATCTATCATAGCTTCTACATCAATAATGGCTGTTACAACTACTGACCTGGACATGAGATTTTTAGTACATGTATTAAATAATTACTATAAGCAACCCCAAACCACACGCCAAACTCACTCTTCTAGCACCAACACACATTTTTTTTTTAAATTTTCTTGCACATCTAAATAAATAGCCATATTACTTTCTCAATTTTTAAAGTTTTACAATTTTTACAGTTTATCCATTTTGTTTGATTGATATCAGAATTTCGATCTTTCACATTAAGCCCTTGAAATTAAACTTGATTTTGAATTGTCTTCNATCCATTTTGTTTGATTGATATCAGAATTTCAATCTTTCACATTAAGCCTTGATTTTGAATTGTCTTATCTTTGATTTCTCTGTTTACCATGGATTGGAATGTCTGCCAAAAGGATACATTGAAGCCTGATCTGAACGAGGCGGGTTTATAAACGAGGAGCCGAGATTTAAATCCTGGCCAAACTTTCGTAGCCATTCCTTTTGCTCGGAGAGTTTGTCCTGGGTGGTGCTGGAGGAAGGAAACTGCTGATGAAGACTTATTCGATACTGACGTAACTGTTCTCTGTAAGATTTACACAAAGTCAAAAATCAGGTCATTCTTAAACAAGTCAGGACTTCATTCTTAAACACCATTCTCATTGGTATGCTTATGAATAATTCTGTGCGAATATGACTGATTTCTCAAACAATTCACAAAACTCAGAGCTTGAGTCAAGTTTACAGGTTCTATTCTATACAAAATTCCATATGTAGACCAAAAACCAAACAAAAACAAGAAACCTAACAATTGTACGCATTCATCACAACTCCTGTACATTTCAATTATTTACAAACGTGACATTTATAACAGATTCTGTTGATGATAAGCTAGGGTACCTAACAGGGGTGGGGCCGGTAGAGATGGTGAATGTTCCAGGCACAGCGCTCGTTAGAGGTGGGCGGCGGTCTACAATTAAACATCGCTCATTAATTCCAAGACTCAAATTCACTGGTATCCACATTGTTAATACTCCATTTCATTGCTATGAACACTGACAATCATATATAATTAATATTCACACACAACGTTCAATATTTTAAATCAGAATGTCTGAATGGATTACATAAAACTTTAATCCAAGTTTTTAACTAAATGAATACATTTAATTAGCTACACTAAGACATAGAAAAGAATCTTACCTCCGAAATACTTTCTCCATTTTCTCTCTAGAGATTGTTCTGCATTCATGACAAGGGTGGAATAATCAACCTTGTGTTGAGGATTTTGTCTAAAATACATTTATATTTGAAGAATTATGGATCCTCCAACTTTTATTTTAGGCTATTCACAAACTACACTAAATTGCTAGCACATTGGAAATGGCTGATGGAGTACTCACATATAGGGGTTGGAGGTCCAGGCCTGTATGGGGGAGGCCGGGACTGAGCTCCCCTGTAGACTGGCTGGGGCCGATGGCGCATATATAGGGAGGTAGTTAGTAGGCTTGTCACTGGTCCCTACAAACAGCACCTGTCTAGTTAGTCAACCATTCACACAAAACAAATAACACTGAATACAAGTTTAGTACATTTACTTGTACATTTCAACTTCTGACTTTTTGAATGATTTTTCTTCCAATTATTACTCAAAATGTCCTTTGTTTTTGGGCTATACATGTACAATATAATATATCTATATTTCTAAAGCAGTGCACACTAGGAATCCCATAAGGATGTGGATTAGAATAGGTTCTAAGTACCCCTTATCATGTCACAGCAGGTGTGGCACAAAGAAGAGCCCTCCCTGCTCAAAGGTCATAAGTGCTAAGCATAGGCCTAAATTTTGCAGCCCTTCACCAATAAGGGCAATGTCTCCATAAAAAGTGAAAAAACTCTAAACAATATACAACTGACTAACCACATTAAAGTATGTGTGGTTTTGCCTGACTCAGAGTCCAAGGACAATAACTCTAACATATAGTCACTTCAAATCACCTTGTAAGGTGTTGTTTCCATTGCTTCCAATCATTGTAATGACTTTGGCCAGATCCGAGTTAATTCTCTGAAGGGACTGGGCGATAGGGTCTCCATCCGATCGCAGAGTGGACATCAGAGGCGTTCCATTCTGGATCCTGGCATTCTGCTTCTGCAGGGCTAAATAACACGACATTTCTTTATGAATATATATATTCCCAAGTTCTTACATTTTTCCTTATCTTACTAGAGTACAAAATATTCAACCTCAACCTCTGTTGTCTGTGCATGATTTACCTTTCAAAACATATCTAGACTATTGTGTTCACACAATTCATTATCTACACTGTTTACCTTTCAGTACATTATCTAGGCTGTTTACCTTTCAGTACATTATCTAGGCTGTTTACCTTTCAGTACATTATCTAGGCTGTTTACCTTTCAGTACATTATCTAGGCTGTTTACCTTTCAGTACATTATCTAGGCTGTTTACCTTTCAGTACATTATCTAGGCTGTTTACCTTTCAGTACATTATCTAGGCTGTTTACCTTTCAGTACATTATCTAGGCTGTTTACCTTTCAGTACATTATCTAGGCTGTTTACCTTTCAGTACATTATCTAGGCTGTTTACCTTTCAGTACATTATCTAGGCTGTTTACCTTTCAGTACATTATCTAGGCTGTTTACCTTTCAGTACATTATCTAGGCTGTTTACCTTTCAGTACATTATCTAGGCTGTTTACCTTTCAGTACATTATCTAGGCTGTTTACCTTTCAGTACATTATCTAGGCTGTTTACCTTTCAGTACATTATCTAGGCTGTTTACCTTTCAGTACATTATCTAGGCTGTTGTCTGTACTGCTGACTCCGNGTTTACCTTTCAGTACATTATCTAGACTGTTGTCTGTACTGCTGACTCCACTACTCTCGTCCTCCGACAGGTCACAGTTTGGGATCTTTGCTGGCCGCCAGTGGTGTTCAAAGGGAGAGTACTCTTCCTCGCTACCAGACTGAAAATAATCACACACTTCTGAACTGCATGGTTTGTTAAAACCTATCTGCAGTGAATGCTACCAGCAATTCAAGCTTATACTGGACGAAAAAATTAAATGAATTTTATAAGTGGATTCTGTAAAATACATGTATACAGTGTGCCGTTTTTGATACAGAAACATGTATATAGAGATGAAACTTGTTAAAAGGCAACATGAAACATCTTGGCCTATCGTATAAATTTGCCACAGTCTACCTCAGCATGCACCCTGCTGCTCATTTGTCGTAGCCGCCTTTCCTTCTCCTTGACGAGGCGAGATCCTGTCTTGACCTGAGATTCCATATGATCAATATCCAGAGATTCCTTCTCTAGTTTCTGTTTCACTTCCTCCAGGACGTGGGGGCCCTCAGGGGTTAAATTCTGCAAAAATCACAAAATACCTTAGTTTAGAAGATACACTGAGAGGACAGAAGAGCTCATCCCCAGCTGTTTTACAGTTTTACTTTCTGTTTTTCCATTACATTGAGTAGTTCATTCAATTTCTGGTTTGAGGGTAGTACTTATCCATTCAGAATAGCTTTAAACACCTTGATGAATCTGTGAGCTTGATGTTGTACAAATTCAAGCACCCATAAACCTTAGGCTAAGCTATGTAGATTAATCCATCACAAAAACAATTTCATTGTAAATGATTAAGGCGCCATTGGACCCATGTTTAGTAAAACATATACATGTATATTTTGGTTATGTTAAGACATGACAGATAATACATTTAAATGCATGTATCTCATGTTGTAGCTAATAATACATGTAAATTAGATACTACAAATATGATTTTTTTTCCCCATGCAGATATTTAATGAATGAGTTCCTCTTCAGTCCTTTGCCATTTTTCATGCAGAATGTTGCTATGTATCTTCAAAACGTAGACCAGATATGGGTTTTCATATTAGTATAAATGACAGAAATTATCACCAAAAAAACATGTTAATGCATGGAACACATATTTACAAATTTTTGTGTGTAAAGACTACTTTTTCTAAAGTTTTTTTTGTTTTATGTCCATTGCAAATATATATATATATATCACAAGGGGTTCATGCACGCATGATTCACCACAAGTCTGAACCACAAGCTGAGATTTAAATTTCCCTTACAAATCGCACACGCCCTTGGGACTGATTAGAGGGGGAAGCAATTGTAGTCTGCAACAAAACAATTCCAGAAAAACAGTTTATAACCAAAGCTAAAAAAAAGCCACCTTTGCATATTACAACTTTTTATCTATAAATCTTATTAAAAATTGCCGGGATTATTTCCATTATTACAAGCTGCTGTACGAGGGATCGTAGGAATGGGATCTCGCTTACCCCTCCTTGTTTTTGTTTGATGACGTCCTTCGTTAGTTCCTGTCTGGCAGCTAACAAGGCAGCGTGTCTCCGCTTCAGGGACTGCCTCTGCTTTCTCAGGAATTCTTTGGCCATTATTATCGAGTCATTCTCTTTGGCAATCTGAACTTTTACATCCCTGTAGAGAAAGAATTCTTATTCTAAACAAAATATTCTTATTTAGAAAGCTAAAATTCTTCAGAACAGAGATCCTGTTCATTCTTTAATATCATGGTGCATACCCAGAATTTTGTCTTTCAATTGGTACATTCTCGAACATGCTGTCCTCTTCTGTAAGAAGATCCTGCCAGTATCTTCCTGTCATGGACGACAAATCCTGAAATCGATATCAAAATTATAACTGTCATCAAGATAGATCTCTGTCCTTACATCAGTAAACCAAAATCAAATATAGAATAACTGTGGTTAAATGCTGTTAATAAAAGTCAGGCGTTTTATAAAAATACCCCTGTACTTACATCATCATCAGTTCTATCCTCAGCAAAGCTGAACTTCTTTCTGTGTCTCTCTGGGACATCTTTCAAAAAAAAAAAAAAATAAATATCCATTAGATTCATTGTTTCCTTATTTACTATGTACTGTGTCTTTTATATGTAACCCTGACCCCCACCCCTTTAAAACTTGGATCCATTCCCCGTACCACTGATGAGATCCTCCTCTCCCTCCATGCTATCTAGCCTGACATGGCTAGGGGGTCTCCTCATGGTGTGGGTGGTCCTCATTCTCTCCTCTGCCATAGACTTTGTCTCCTCCGCAGCCTCAATGATTCTCTGGTTCAGATGATTGATGTCCTTGCCTTTCTTGTCAATTCTGTCCTTCAGGTCACTGCAGACAAGACACAGAAATCTATCATTTGTTCATACAGTTACTGAATAAACAAAATCATACTCTTGAATTGATTCATCTAAAAAAATAAAATCATCTAATGTAGTAATTTAACACGTATTTCCGAGTATTTACACAGCATATACATGTCCCCCCCCCCCCCCCCCCCCCCCCCCCCCCCCCCCCCCCCCCCCCCCCCCCCCCCCCCCCCCCCCCCCCCCCCCCCAACCCCCCCCCCCCCCCCCCCCCTCCCCCCCCCCCCCCCCCCCCTCCCCCCCCCCCCCCCCCCCCCCCCCCCCCCCCCCCCCCCCCCCCCCCCCCCCCCAGCCTTCAAGTCAATTTGTCTGCGTAATGTCATGTGTGAATAATCATACAATAACAGTTTGTGCACAAAAAAGCCAGAATAAAATTCCGTATTTTCTAGTCCATAACTGAGCCAAAAATAAATGGACTGGAATAAAATTTGAATTAGATCTGTAACTTTTCATGGTAGGGCTATCTATATGTTCTAACTATCAAATGAAGATCTGCAAGCATGACAACCAAAAGTTCGCAAAACTGAGTATTTGCATTAATTTTCCAAAGTTCATGGGACATCACTCAGCAAAAGATCAATGGACTTAAACAGATTTAGAATTAAATTTGTAACTAGTCATGGTAAAGCAATGTACCAAATATCAAAATGAATATCTGCAAGCATGACAGAAAAGAAAGTGTGAAAAACTGATTTTCCAGACTGACAGACAAACAGAGTGCAAGCCTCTGACTTCACCGGTATTAAGCAATTCTGCTTCGAGAATACTTTGTGAATTTTTAAACCAACCAACACCCCATTCACCCATCCCCCCTATTTTTCCAAGCATTTCAATTTTTGGCAAGGTTTGATTTTCTATATTGAGAGAAAAACTTAGTGTTTATCATATACTTGGTAGTGGATATGCAGAATCTGCATGGCCTGATATGGATGACGTCACAATCACCCATATCTGCACGCCGTGCAAAAAATGCATATCTGATATCTTCACGTCGTGCAAAAATGCATATCTTAGACGTCATTATGGAAAATTATGTCACGGAAGACAGGCCTGTAGAGTTGTAACATAGAAAATGCCTTACTTTACCAAGGCTTATTTTAAGCTTGACAGTATATGAAAATAGAATATTACATACCAAAATCCACATATATGCCATATCAGCCCTCGGCCCTTGGGCGGATATGGGTCCACTCGGGCTGCTATGGCATATGTTATGGATTTTGGTATGTAATATTCTCTATTTATTTCTCGCCATCTTTTATCTCAGCAAAGAAACTACATAGCCAGTGTTATTTGATCACATAGCACTGACCTCAGTTTGCGCGTGAGCTGTTCCTTGTTCATCTTTAGTTTAGTGATGTCCCCTTCTAAGGCCCGTTTTTCTGCCTTTAGTTGTTCTAGTTCCTCGCGTTCCTGCCGGATTTCCGCCTGATATTGACGTCTCTCCTCTTTCATTCTCTCCAGTTCCTTGGCACTCAGATTGGTTGTCCTACTGCCGAATGCCTCCTAAAGAACGAACCAACATCAACTACATCATTATGAATGCATTCCATCATGGCTTTACGAGTTTTTGTAAATTTGGTCTCTGCACACAGTAAAATGGCTTAACCACAAACACACTTTAATGCAATAAAGAATTTCACATTCTGCTATGAAATGACAAAGTGATTTTGTTTTCCTGTAGTTATAAAATGAAGAAAAAGAATACAAAAATAGATGCATGTTTTTCAAATTATGCTCATTGTGAACCACTTTGATAAAACAGTGTTCTGCTATATTTTATTGCTGTGATACTATAAAAGTACTTACATCTTGTTCTCTGTCAAAACGAGAGGTATCATCTCTGAACGTCTTCCTCTTTTCTTCTAATTTTCTTTCCTTAAAAACAAAAATTAACTCTAAATAAGTCACATCACACACATTCCCTTGAATCTTCGTATTTTAAGTACACATGTATTCCATTAAACCTAAAACTTATGAAATACCTGTGTTTCCAAGTTTTTGAATTCCTTCTCCACTTGCATTTTCTTTCTTTCTAATTCTGCTCTTCTGTCCTGGAATTCTTCCTCCTGTTAACAGAGGGTTAAATGTAAACCATACAAGCCTGAATGAAAACTAGAAGGCAAACTATATCAGCCTGAATGAAAACTAGATCAGCCTGCCATACATGGTCAATAAAACAAGGCATACAATTATGGCTCAAAGATCAGCTGTTCCTAGTTGATACTACAATATCTCAGATATAACACTAGATTTAGTTTTCACTGACCTTTAGGACCTACTGCATTGTATTTCGGATGAGAAATATACCATCAAAAGCAATGCAAAAGTATTTAGCTCAGAGTCACATGTGCAGAATATCATAGAAATTTTTATGTACTTTCTATATGAAACCACCCTGTTTACTATCAAAGGACAGCAGCTATAAAGTAAAACCATGTGATGTGGAGCCGTTTCCAAGATGGACTTGGATATACATTTGTATATAACTTTAATCATGATCATTGATAAAATTAAGACTAAGATTTTATTAAAATAAAGATTATACTAGTATATAGAAATCAATTCTAGTACAGAAATTTTGTTTCAGAGCCTCTAATAGGATTTCTCACACACACATATATATCTTAATAAAGTTTATAAACCTTAGAATTTTCTGTCAATGAAATAGTAAATCACAAGTTTACAGCAAAAATTTCCATCACCAAACTGACAGCTAATATTGCTTTAAAATTATCTAACTTGTGGTACACGTTGCTATCATGAATTTAAACTGTGAATGTAGCAGAACACAATGACACAGTGAATGTGAACGTAGTACTTCTTAGTGAATTTGAACATAGTACTTCTTAGTGAATGTGAACATAGCACTTCTTATTCATTTCCAGATCATACACTTTCTTTTCTGCATAGATCTGTGAATGACCATGATTGTACACCCATGCAATGGTCACCTGTCCTCAACAAGACATTGTGTGAATGACCAGACTTGTACACCCATGCAATGGTCACCTGTCTCAACAAGACATTGTGTGAATGACCAGACTTGTCACGACCCATGCAATGGTCACCTGTCTCAACAACACATTGTGAGAATGCCTGTCCTTAGTAATCTCCAAGGCGCATTGCAACTTTTGTCCAAAAAAAAGAATTACAAAGATTATTTTCTCACATGAAATCTAAAGAATGTTCACGCATGCTATAGTGCAGGACAGGTAACATACGATTTGTAAAATATTGTTGATCAGAAAATTTTTGCAACAATTTATTTTCCGATTTCTTTATTTTTCAAACACAGGGATTTTTTTTTGTACTAATAGATTTATAAGAAAAGAAAATATTTCAAATACTAAGTCTTCATTATCACTGAGTAATAATCTAGCAAAGGCACAGGAAAATGGAAGTTTCTTGAATGATAAATGACTGTAACCGTGTTTGATTAAGTAAATGAATGTTAAAATCAATGAAATATTCATGAGACAATACCTCATCGTCTAATTGTTCCGACAGAGTTTCTTTCTTGCGTTCATAATTTCGCCTAATTTCATCAGAATCTTTATCATACTGCTTCTGCAGTTTCCTCTTATCAACATCCAGTTTCTCTTCCAACACTTTTTTCTCATCGGTTTCCTGAAAAGAATGCCAAGTCATTGATGTGGTAGAAAGTAAAATAGAAAATAAATTAAAAATTCTTTCAAACACAAACAAGAGCCCATGGGCCACATCGCTCACCTGAGTGACCCTTGACCCTGGCTCAGCAGTGGTGATTTAGAAAAAGAATTTATCAAGTTTCCTTAAAACGACCTCCAGTGGTTCTGGGAAGAACATTTTATGCAAACTTTGATCCCCTGTTGTGGCCTTGCAGTAACCCCTGGGAGGCATGATCTGCTCAATTTGATTCTACTCTATATCAGGAAGCTTTAAGGTAAATGTTGTCTTTTGGTTTGAGAAGCCAATTTTTAAAATATATTCAAATGTAAAACTTTGATCCCCTATTGTGGCCCCCACCATACCCCTAGGGAATCCATGATTTGAACAAACTTGTATCTCCACTATATCAGGAAGCTTCCATATAATCTTCAGCTTTCCTGGTCCAGTGGTTCTTGAGAGAAGATTTTTAAAAAGCATTTCCCCTATTATATCATATGTAAAACTTGAGATCCCCTATTGGGGACCATCGTGCCCCGGGGTCATGATTGAAGAACATTGATCTATCTCCACTAATCAGGAACTGTCATATAAATTCGCTTTTTATGGCCCAGTAATTTCTTGAGAAGAAGATTTTTTAAAGTATTTTCCCTATATTAATCATTGTAAAACTTTGATTCCCCTAATTGTGGCCCCATTGTCCCCCGGGGGGTCATGATTTGAACAAATTTAAATCTCCTCCTATACTCAGAAGCTTTCCATATAAATTTCAGCTTTCCTGCCCAGTGATTCTTGAGAAGAAGATTTTTTTTTAAAGACTTTCCCCTATATAATCATATGTAAAACTTAGGGATCCCCTATTGTGGCCCATCATCCCCCCGGGGGTTCATGATTTGATAACAATTTAAATCTCTTCTATATCAGAAGCTTTCCATATAATTTCACGCTTTCCTGGCCCAGTAGGCTTCTTGAGAAGACAGATTTTTAAAGATTTTTAATATATAGTCATGATATATAACGTTGACTCCCCATTGGGCTCCATTGTACCCCCCGGCGGGTGATGATTATGAACAAACTTAAATCTCCCTCCTAATACAGAAAGCTTGCCATATAATTTAGTGTTTCCTGGCCCAGTGTTCTGAGAAGAAGATTTTTAAAGATTTTTTCCTATATAATCATATGTAAAACTTTGATCCCTCAATTGGGCCCCCGATCTCGTACCCAACCGGGGGTCATGATTTGAACAAATTGTATCTCCTCTCATAACCAGGAGCTTCCATATAAATTTCAGCTTTTCCTGTGCCCAGTGTTCTGTGAGAAAGAGATTTTTCTAAAGATTTTTTCCTATATAAATCATTATTTGTAAACATTTTGATCCCTAATTGGGGCCCCATCATACCCCCAGGGCGGTCAACGATTTGATACAAACTGAATCTCCTCTATAACAAGGAACGCGTTCCCATATAAATTTCAGCTTTCCTGGCCCAGCTGCTTCTTGAGAAGAAGATTTTTTAAAAAAAATTCCTATATATCATATGTAAAACATTTGATCCCCTCATCTGGGGCCGACCATCGTACCCCCGGGGGTCACGAATTTCACAAACTTGAATTCCTCTACTAACAGGAAGCTTCTTTATAAATTTCATGCACTCTCTCTGGCCAGTGGGTTCTGAGAGAAAGAAATTTTTATAAGATATTTTCCTATACTAATCACATGTCACAACTTTGATCCCCTAATTTGTGGCCCAGTCGTACCCCTGGGGTCATGATTGAAACTGGATTCGCACTTATCCAGGGAGCATTCATATAAATTTCGCAGTTTACTGGCCCAGTGGTTCTTGAGAAGAAGATTTTTACAAGATTTTCCTATATACTTCATATGTAAACTTTGATCCCCTACAGTTTGGGGCCCCAGTCGTACCCCGTGGGGTGCACGATGGTCGAACGAGAACGTTGAGTCTCTCTTATAAACAGGAAGCTTCATATAAAATTTATCAGCTTTCCCTTGGCCACAGTGGTTCTTGAGAAGAAGATTTTTTTAAAGATTTTTTCATATATAATCATATGTAAAACTTTGATTCCCCTATTCTGGCGGCCATCAAGCCCCCGGGGTCACGATTTTGAACAACTTGAATCTCCTCTATAAACAGGAAGCTTCCATATTAAATCTTCAGCTTTCCTGGCCCAGTGTTCTTGAGAAGATTTTTTAAAAAAATCTTCCTATATAATCATATGTAAAAACTTTGATCCCCTATTGGGGCCCCATTCGTACCCCCGGGGGTCACGATTTCAACAACTTGATATCTTCTCTATAAAGGGAATAGCTTCCATATTAAATTTCAGCTTTCCTCTGCCCCAGTTGGTTCTTGAGAAGAAGATTTTTAAAGATTTTTCCTATATAATCCATGTCAAACTTTGATCCCTATTGTGGCCGATACCATCGTACCCCCTGGGGTCTGATTTGACAAACTTGAATCTACACTATATCAAGGGAGCAATTCATACATAAATTTCAGCTTTTCTGGCCATGGTTCTTTGAGAGAAGATTTTTAAATGACACCACCCTATTTTTGCATTTTCGGTGGATATCTCGCCCTTTGATTGGGGCCTGGTCCTTCATTTGAGACAAACTTGACTTCACCCTTTTACCGCAAGGATAATCTTGGTTACCAAGTTTGGTTGAATTTGGTCCAGCGGTTCTTGAGAAGAAGTCGAAAAAGTATGAAAAGTTAACAGACAGACAGACAGACGCGGACAGACAGACAGACAGACAGACGATCGGACAAAAGGCGATCAAGAATAGCCTCACTTGAGCCTTCGGCTCAGGTGAGCTAAAAAAAGCAACACTTATAGCATCATACTGACACAAACTGATCTGGACAAAATATATTACGTCACTTTAGCAGATAAGCAGAATACAGTATCACCTTTTCGTCGTACTCCTGCCGTATTTTGCGTAGTCTGGAGGAGTGGTCCTCTTGTAACCGTGACAACTCCTTCTGCTGCTGCTGTTTAATTTCATGTCGTCTCTCTGACAATACTTCATCCAACTGAAAAATTAACAAAATGCAGCCAAATTTAAAAGTTATTTCCATTCATTACAATACACACACCCCGATAAAGCTCTCGAGACTCTGTTGCAGTACAATGCTACAGGTAGATGCAGGACCTACCCCCCTGTCCAGATCATCGATGGCTTTCTGCCTCTGTCTGGCCATCTCCAACTCTTGCTCCTTTTGCTCTCTCTCTTGCTCCTGGAGACGTTTAATCTCATCTTTGATTCTTCTCATGTCCTGCAAAGCAATGGATTTTTCTCTTAATTACTAATCCATGGGTTACTTAGGTAGATGAAAATTGCTTTGAAATATTTTCTAAATGATATACTTCTTTAAATATGAAAATGTTTTTATATCTAATTAAATAATTAACAGAGGCCTAGCAAAGTAGTACAAAGTAGTCCAATGCACATATTTAGTATGACCTTGACCTTTTAACTCCAACTATCAACGTGCAGCATTTCTCCCTTTCTGCCACCTCTGCAGTAAGTAGGAGATTGAAGTTTGGATTGTATACTCTATGCACACAAGGATACAAATGTTCCCTGTCTTCATCTTCACACAGCCACCCCCTCCTTTCAATTACACTACGAACCCTTTCTATGATTATACAACCACCCCTCCCTACAATTACAGTCACCCC